>JAOTQJ010068399.1:0-13329 GCA_025642045.1 Solanum sejunctum | reverse complement strand
AACATAAACAAAGATAAAAATTAACATACCTTGCAATCCTTCACTACACCCAAAACCTTCGTAGCCACTAAACTACGTGTTTTCTTGACCAACCAATGCCACTACGCTACTTAAGGGATTCAATATACCGACTTTGAAGCATCAAATAATCAAAAACATAAAAAAAACTGATTTTTTTTATTTTACTGTAGCAACCCGAGAGTGCTACAGCTTGCTCAAAAGTTTTCCTTAATTTTTTTCTAGGTATGGAACATTGTTGATCTTGTACAAGAGATATGCTTGTATATATAGACACCAAGTATACTACTTAGACCAATCAAAAGCTTACGTATACATGTTGAGCCCACCTCAATTTATCCTTAAGGACCAAAGTTAGAAGAAATATTGCATTCGGTCCCAAACTTTATTAAATTGAACCAATTAAGGACTTTTGAGGTTTATGTTAAGTTACGGGTCCTAACATGAAGAAAATTTTGATCTCAACTATCGTTTAAAAAATGTTCAAAAATTTTTTAGCTCCAGTAGATCTCTCAAGTCGACTAATTCACAAAGTAAATTTTTTAATCTTTCTAGTTCTAATCAGTTTAGCAAAATATCTTGTGATTATTGTGGAAAATCCGATCACACCTATTCTAGATGCCAATTTAGTCAATCAAAACCATCTAACATGGTTTGGAAAGTTAAAGGTACTGCTAACCAGAAATGGTCAAAAGTACTTAAAAATCAAAATTGATCTTGTTTTGTAGTAATACCTCACTAGATCTAAAGGAAAATGGTATCTTTATAGTGCGTGTTGAAATCATATGATGGGCATCAAATCACTGTTCAAATCTTTTGCAGATTATAAGGATGGAACAATTAGCTTAGGAGACAACTCCACTAGAACTACAATTGGTTTTGGTACTATCTTATTCAATAAGCCATGTGACATCACAAATGTTACCTTGTGAAAGGGATAAAGTTTAACTTTTTGAGTATCAGTCAACTATGTGACACTTATCTGGAAGTAAGATCCAAAAAGAATGGATGCATTATTGAAGACAACATTGGAAAGGAATAGAGATAAAAATATGTATATCCTTGATTCCTTGAAAGGACTAACGAAACACATTTGTCTATCTTCTGTGTCTGATGATCCATGGATCTGACATAGGAAATTAGGTCATGCTAGCATTGGGCTCATTGAAAAACTTGCTCGACTTGATCTGGTTATTTGTCTACCAAATATGACTACACTAAGGATCACATCTGTGACGCATGTCAACTAGGTAAATAAATTAGAAATTCATTTCTATCTAAAAATATTGTTTCTACCACAAAAACCCTGCAGCTCCTCATATGGATCTTTTCGGCCCCATTAGAACTGCTAGCATTGGAGGAAAAAGATATGCTTTTGTTATTGTTGATGATTATTCTCGTTTTAATTGGTTAAGGTTATTGGCTAAAAAAGATGATACCTTAAGAATTTTGAGTTTTTTTGTAATAAAGTTCCAAGAGAAAAGGGATACTATATTACCTCTATTAGAAGTGATTGTGAAGGACAATTTGAAAATAAAGCCTTTGATAATTTCTGCAATGAAGAAGGATATGTTCACAACTTCTCAGCTCCACGAACCCGTCAACAAAATGGAATTGTTAAGAGAAAGAATCGGATTTTGACAAAATATGGCCAGAATCATGATATGTGAGCATAACCTCCCCCATCATTTCTAGGCTGAAGCAGTAAGCATTGCATGTCACATTCTCAACAAGTTCCTCATTAGACCCATTCTAAAGAAAACTCTATATCAATTATGGAATGGGAAGAAACGAAACATTGGTTACTTCCATCCCTTTGGCTGTAAATATTTCATCCATAACAATGGTAAGGAAATTTGAGTAAATTTGTTCCAGGCAGTGATGAAAGTATCTTTCTTGGTTACTTATATTTTAGTAGATCTTAAAGAGTTTTTAATAAGCGTAAATCCTCTGTAGAAGAGTGTGTTCATATTGTCTTTGAATAATCTAATCAATCCTATGAGAAAAGATGCAACTCTAATGATGAAGAAGTTATTAACTCTCAAAGTGTAGTTTTCTCATCTAAGAAAGTTATAGAAAAAGACCAATCAACTACTGCAAATGAAATTCAGGTGACAACAGAAATAGTTCAAAATCAATGGAGAAGTGAACCTAATTACCCAAAGAAATTAATCATTGGGAACATAAATGACAAAATGTCAAAATGACAACCAGAGTTTCAAGCAAGAAAAGTGAAAAAATAGCACTCATTTTCAAACTTTAACCCAAGAAGATGGAAGAAGCACTGAAAGACACCAAATGGGTTAAAGTAATGAAAAAAGAACTCGATCAGTTTGAGAAGAATCAAGTCTAAACCTTAGTTCAAAAACATGAAAATACTTCCATCATCGGAATAAAGTAGGTTTTTAGAAACGAGTTGAATAAAGATGGAAATATGATCAAGAACAAGGCAAGACTGGCAGCCCAGGGGTACTCTAAGCAGGAGAGAGTTAACTATGTGAGACTTTCATTCCTGTTGAAAGGTTAGAATCTATTCGTATTCTCTTAGCATATGTTGCTTTTAAAGGTTTTAAACTATTTCAAATGGATGTCAAAAGAACTTTTTTAAAGGTTTTATAGAAGAAGAAGTTTTTGTAAGACAACTTTTATGTTTTGAACATCCTGAAGTTCCTCACCATGTTTTTAAATTTTCTAAAGCTTTATACAGACTAAAACAAGCTCCTAGAGTTTGGTATGATCGTCTAAGTAAGTTTTTATTAAATCATGGTGTTTTTTTGAGGGAGCATTGTTACTACCCTCTTTATTAAAATCGTCTTCTGATATCATTATTATTCAGATTTTTGTCAACGATTATTTTGGAAGTACTAATGATCATCTGCACAAGGAGTTTGCCATTCTCATGCAAAGTGAGTTTGAAATAAGCCTAATGGATGAGTTAACATTCTTTTAGGGACTGTAAATCTTCCAATTTGATAAATACATCTTCATTTACCAAAGTAAGTATGCTATGGAATTAATCCAAAAAATTTTCAATCGAAAATATAATGCCTATCAATACTCCCATGAGTTCGTTATGCAACTTGGATCTTGATCTAACCGGTAAGAACATTGATGAATCCAAATATAGAGATATTATTGGATCTCTTTTCTATCTCACTACAAGTCAACCTAATATTATGTTTAGCATTTGCAAATGTGCTAGATTTCAAATGGCCCCTAAGGAATCCCATTTAACTATAGTATAAAAGGATATTCGCTATTTAGTGGGAACTAGTTCCTATGGTCTTTATATAAAAGGTTGTCTGCTTTTAATCTTTGTGGATTTTTAGATGCAGAATATGTAGGTGATAAGTAGATCAAAAAAGCACTGATAGATCTTGTCAATAACTGTGTATCTATCTCCATCGCCAAAGCTGAATATGTGGTAAAAGGTTCATGTTGTACTCAAATTCTCTGGGTGATTCATCAATTAGTTGATTACGATTTTTTTGGTAAGCCTGCCTAAAATTATTGTGATAAATCTTGTGCTATCTGTCTATTAAAAAATCTTGTGCATTATTCTAGGGACAAGCACATAGACATTAAACATCATTTTATTTGAGATCATATTTTAAATAGAGATATTGAAATTGATTTTGTTAATACAAAATATTAGTTTGTAGATATGTTCACAAAACCCCTTCTTGAAGAAAGATTCTGTTACCTTAGAGACTCCTTAAATATTGTTCCAAAATCATTTTAAATTTATTCCATGCTCTTATATTGATTTGTTTTCCTCAATTATGTGTATTGTCTTTTAAATTTTCACTAATCCATTCTCTTTAAATACGTGTACCATCATCATTACCTGTATTAAATGCTTTTACACTATTTTGATAGCTGATGGCGTGTATTTCCATGCGTGCCAGTCCCCCTTTGCTCCTATTCTTCCCGCCTTATCTTTTCACCTTTTACTTCTTTCCATTTTTCCTTCCCTCTTCCCCTCTTTAAACTCCTCCACCTCGTTCGTTTCTCCATACTTTCATCTTCCCCATGCCTCCTCGAAAGAGCACTAGTAACAAAGGAAAGGGCATTGCCCATTCCCCAGTTGTTTTTGACTTTGAAAATTCCTCCTTTCCTTCCTCTCCCATCTCTTCCAATTCTCCTCTCTCTTCTCTCAAGTGCTTTGCTCCTCATCATCCTCATGGCAATTTGAAGAATAAATGCAAGTTTGATTTCGAGAGCACTCTGGATACCAATGTATATTTTTGGAATCCCTCCAATGAATCTCCCTTTCAGAATCTCAAAGGCAAGACTATTGTGCATGGGCACATAGTGGATTTGGAGCACCTCCTCTCTATTCATTGTCCCTTGAAGCAATTCTTTAATCATTAAGGATAGGCTAAATTTTTTCTTCTTCTCCCAATGTTGTCTATGAACCTCTGGTGAGGTTCGATGCAAATCTAAGATCTTTTAATCCTGGTGGATCAAAAGCCTTGTCCTTGGAAAAAGAATTTTTCTTGATTCTGACTTTTTGATGAAATCTTTGACATTCACTACTCTAGGTTTTCTTCGCCTGCAAAAAATTCTTGTCCCTCCGATTTTGAAGTCTCCTTTGAAGATACTAAGAAGGCTTTCATCTCCTCTCTTTCTAGCTCTTGCATTTCTAACCTAGGCCTCAACGACATGTCTTTTAAGGCTAGGGTTCTTTCCTATATTGCAACAACCACCATTCTTCCTAGCGTAGGCTCTCTCTACTCTGTCTGCTCGAGATACTTTTTCACATACTGTCTTCTATAAAAGAAATGTATCAAGCTCTCTTCCTACATCATCAGTCACATGGCCGACTCTAATTATGAATCTCAAAGTATTCCCTATAGCATGATTATTTCGCGCATTCTAGAGGTAAACAATATGTGCCTGTCTGACATTCCTCCCTTTTCTGTCAAACAATGTTACAACTCTAGAGCCTTCAGTAGCATATGATATCTCTCTCAAAAGACTCCTGGGTTCTCAAATCTAAACCTTCCTATAGGCCCTTTCATGATTCCCCCGGTGATATCCCTTTGCAAAATCCCAGATCTCCTATCCTCTCTGACTCCAAGCTTGTTGAAGATCTTTTGAACAAAATCTCCAGCATGGACGCGAAGTTTGAGAACTTGTAAGACCTTCTCATGTCGTCTCACTACAAGTTTGACATAGTGACTTATACTTTGGAAAAAATCAAGCCTACCACTAGGGCAACTGGAACTATTGTTGGAAAATCCGACTACAACGTATTCAAATTGTCAAAGAAGTCATCAAGGTTGATCAAAAGATTCAGAGCAATACTAATGCCATATATACTACTCGGACCACTCTATTTGAAAATCTGAAGACCGTTACTGTCTGCACTATCTCCTACTTTTTGCGCCCTCGTTGCTAACTATGTTTATCATGTTCTTTTCTTATTTTTGAATTCTCTGTTGTGTGGACTGTCTATGTGACTTTAAATACTAGTATCTATATATATGCTCTATTTGCCTATCTTGTTATTTGTTGTCTGTTCCCTTTCCTTTTTGTTGGTGTCAAAGGGGGAGAAATAGATATAACTCAGGGGAAGCAACAACATAGGCTAAAACCATAAAAGAGTATTAACTTAGGGGGAGCATCAAGAAATCAACTTTAAATAACATTGAAGTCGACAACACTAACAAATAATAACAAATCAGTCTGGATCTGATGACTATGGAATAGAAAGAAAGAAATAAATTTGAAGAGATTGAGAATAAATCAAGATCCAATCAAGAATCAATCAAAGATCTCAATCAGGAAGTAGCCAGCAAAGCAAGAATCAATCAAGTTACAAAAGGAAGGAAGAGATCAGCAAATCAATCAAAAAAATATTGAGTCAAGGAAACAATCAAGGAGAAAATCTAAAGATAAAGGAAAACAAGCGGATAAGGAATCTCAAAGATTAGGAAGGATTCTTATCAAAGCCATCAACCTTATTCATGGAAAGAGGACTTATTACTGCCTCAATCCAAGGATCAACTCCCCTATGATGCTACCTCTTCTACATAAAAGGAGGAATCCAAGACATCTCAAAGTATAAAAGCCTACTACCTTCAAGACCATCTTTGGAACTCTACATCTTTAAGAATTTCGTTGTAGTCCTTCAGTTTTACTGTGAAAAATAAAAAGAGAGAGAACAGAAGAAAATTTTGGAAGAGAGGATTGCATCAAAAGAAAAAGAAAAAGAAAAATAAGACAAATATTGAGAGTAGTAGATTAAGTATTAAATTTCCTATAACAACCACTTTCGAAGGCTTGAAAAGATTTCCTTGCAACCCAAGGAGACTGGACATAGGATTCATATTGAATCCAAGCCAGTATAAATATTGAACTTCCTTTTATTCTTTTTAATTTTTGCAAACTGTGTCACTATTTTAGTCGACTATCAATTAAGTTAGCTATCTAACTGCAAAACAATTTTACATGAAAAGGGAAGAAAATTCAATTCAACCCCTTTTGCACTTTCATAACGGCCCTCGAATCATTGAGAAATCTCAAGATAGAATAATCAAGGGGGGAGAAAATTTGTACCCACATCATTTATGAACAAAATTATGTTTTTTCAGATTTTATTGTGATCGCAATTTACATTCTATCACTTAAAAATTTGTTGCAAACATATCATATGAGCTTTTATGGTTCATATGTTTAGAGAGATGATTTTCGGCATATTTTATCTTTCTGTTATAATTGTCATATCCTAAAATACCCTCTAGATGTGACTGGTACTGCGTTATTATCATCAATTTGGAGAACCAACCCATTCATACACATATCCAAATTAACTAAGCATTGAAATGCAATATGTGCAACTCCATAACTCACCAACACTCATAACAATAAAATAACTATCAGACCAAAATCGTGTATCAAGTTATGAAAGAAAAAGGTCACTGAACAAAAATATCTCTAGTATAAATCCAGCAATAAGATCATGGAACATCTAATAGAGTGGTATGAGTTCAACTATTAGGCATGCAAACCCCAATAGAAAGAATAAATATAAGCTTTAATAGATAGAGCTAAAATAGTAGACTATACGAACAGTGTGAAGGCTCACCTCAGTAATAATGTCCAGGGGAATGAACTTGTCAGTCACAAATCTCACCCTCCGCAACAGTATCTACGTCGACATGAAAGTAAGGAGTAAACTATATATAAATATAACTTACTAAGATCCTTGACTTGCTACTTTAATACACCTGGAACAAAAGTTATCAAATATATGTCCACAATGGATATACATAAATAAGATACACAAGAATATACTTCAGAATAATAGCTCAATAAGTTCAAACAAATTTCAAAAACCTCACTACATGTCTCAATTCAATCCACACTCAAAACATGTCATAAATGGCAATGAAAGAGATCAATCCATCACTACAACAAATCCATGACAACATATATAATGCTCTAAGTGTATACTAAGGCAACATGTGCAAAGCTCCTAACATAATAAGGCAACATAGGTATGTCCCTAACATATTACGACAACTATGTATGCCCTTAGTGATCACATCACAGTAATAAAGAAAGGCACCCAGTATCACACCACATATAAGTTATAAAAATATTAGATATTCTTTTCAAAAATAGCATATCTAGGGCTGATTAAAGAACACCAACTCTATCAAGCACATGCTTGTCCCAACATGTTCACTAGGCAGAGAAAATATATTTTTTCAAAGCATGTTTGAAAAGAAAGAACTAAAGCTTAAAGACTTACATGCCTTATTAATGACAAGTTTCATGACCTTGTATGAGTAGGACACCCACCAAAACAACCTCCACTGGCCTCAATCTATGAAAAATATTGATTGTCAATATTAATTATGTTGGTCAAACTCAAGTCTCTATATCCCTAACCTTCAAGTTTAGAGTTAACCCTTAATACTCAATACCTTTAAAGGTAAAGGTATCCATAATCTCGTAGTTAAAACTTTATTTGTGAAAATTCTGGTAAATATATTTTCAACTAATAAGGGTACACAATAAGAAGAACATACATGCACTTTATCACCCACCATAGTGTAAAGATCAAGTTGATTCTATGTATGAATATCTTTGAATAGCCTTGATGAGTCGCATGTTATCTTCCCAAAAAAGGGAGGAAAGAAGAAAAAGATTTGCCCTAATATGTTGTCTCTGCTACATGCAGAGAGATGAAAAAGAAAGGATTGATTACCTCACTATTTATTTATTTTAAAATCTTTTTATAAAAATTATTAGTTGTTAAAAGTACATATTAGGCTTCACTATTTATTTACATATTAGTCGTCAAAATCACTTTCACGGTTCCTTCTTTACTCATGCAATTGTATCCTTGTTTATCCAGAGTACGTAAGGAGATCAAATTTTTCTTTAGATCAAGAACTTGATATTCTTATGTATTAATTCTCACAACCCCATCGTGGCAGCAAACCAAAACTAAACTAATGCCAACTACTTTAAAAGTTGCATTATTGCCCATTATTATGGTTCCTCCACTGTCTCATAGTAGTTGAACCAATCTCTTCAGAATGTCGAATGCAAAGTATAATGAGAGTCTAACACCCATTTGTTGTCATAGATTCCATTATTGCATGACGTTGTTAGTACAGATTCATCATCAGAATCATGTACCTGCTCAACAATGGATACACTTGCCTTTTTTAAGGACTTTGACATACGACAATCTCGTTTAAAGTGCCCCTTCTTGTGACAGCCCCAACACTACGCATTCTTCTTGCTCTTATGATACTATTATGTGTGCATTGGTTTGCTCCTCTCCCTTTTGGCTAGTATAGCCTCTCACAAAAATTCCACCAGCTTCATCATCTTTGTCTCCTCAACATGCCTCCACACATCGCAAGGGGTAAGTGCTTACTCCAACTTGCTCAAAGGTGATAGTCTCCTTTCTATACATCATTGAGTTCTCAAAATCACGATATTTTGAAGTCAACAAATATAGGAAACCACATGCAGGCATCTCATCTTCCTTTTTTATTCAGATAGTTAATAAGTCTATCACAAGTTTATTGAATGCATCTAGATGTTCTTGTAATAAAGTTCTACGCTCCATCTTAAATGTGTGAAGATATCACTGTAACAAACCAAAACCTATTAATATATGGGTATGACCATGTTTAGTTTCCACCTCCT
Organism: Solanum sejunctum; assembly: GCA_025642045.1. Classification (NCBI taxonomy): domain Eukaryota; kingdom Viridiplantae; phylum Streptophyta; class Magnoliopsida; order Solanales; family Solanaceae; genus Solanum; species Solanum sejunctum. Next base: position 4,134 of record JAOTQJ010068399.1, on the reverse strand, counting down.
ATTTTCTCATTCACAATTACTACCTCAAGAAAGTCGCTGCAAAGGGATAAGGAGTAGAGCAACTAGCAGGCGAAATCCACTTTGTTATCTGATGATAAGGCCTAAGATTGATGGCAACTCTCACTCTCAGACTTAAAGCTGACCACCAATCAGTCCTGGTAAAGACCTTCCAGCTTTTTCCATAATTGTTTGTGTCTCCTTGGTACTTGTGCTCACTTCACAAAGCATGTTAAGTGCAAAGGACAGTTGTATTACACTTAATGCTATATTTCAATCTTATCCTTCTCAAATTCCATTGTGTCATTAGGTTGCTTTTCATTAATAGCATGGATTGAACCTTCCCTCTATGGTAGCACCATCATCTAGATCTTCAAGATATTGAAGTTGTTCTACCAACTAAAACTGTCACTTTCAAACTTCATGGAACTTATCATCAATTATTCTTCCTCTTCTACTACAAAGTACTTGGAAATGCAAAAAATCAAAGTAATTATTTTTGGATGTGAAGTTCATACTATGCTACAACCATCGAGCATACTCAGACAGAACATTGCCTCTGATATCAATTGTTAGAGAAAATGTGAATTGGCACATGGAATTTTCTTCCATTGGCTTTGAACCCCCACAAAGAAAATCAAATCTATCAACTAGCAGTTCCCCTTGGTCCAAACCACAACTCTTGTCTCTCTAACAAGTCATTACATTGGCTTGCAGCATCAAGCATTAATCAACCTGTTGTAATACCCATTATTCTACCGAATAAACCGAGCCAACCCTTGAAGTTAGTCTATTAGATGGGATATACCACTTAAGCCCATTAATAATAAATATTTTTCTTATTAATTAATGAGGATCAGTTAGTATACAACAATGATGGTTAAGATTCCTTCCCACTTAAGAAAAGTTGGTCGCGCTCTTGAAAGGAGTCACCTTTAATTGGAAGATCTCAACTCCCCCACCACACCCCACTAATAGTGATCATTCTCCTACGTTAACTCAAATGATTCATAGGTTCTTGTTAACACTAATTTGATCATAAAAGGAAAAATCATCTATAAAAAGTTATATTGCATAGATATATCCTATAGATAACTCAATCTTTTAGAAGTTATTTGTTTTTACTTCAACGTATAGTACCTAAAGCCAACTAATTCAAATTCCCATGTGGTGCCAATGATGGATACATATCATTACTTTTTTAAAGAATTATCTTTACAAATCTTTATTGTAATACTTTTGCAGATTCTCAGAAGTGGCATGTTTTGGCTATGCATGTTGGTTGGATAATTGTGGAAGAATAGTAACAAATGTATTGTCACAAAAGACATGTTATGTTGGTTATTTTATGTTCAAAGTAGTAGCTATGTCTGGTGAACTTGAACGTACTAATTCAACTATAATGTTTGTAACATATAAGAATGAAACCGCGACTGGAGAACGAGCCAACACAGTGAGACTTGCAACATTACCTACACTTAGAGGTGATGGATGGATTGAAATAGAGCTGGGAAATTTTAGTAGCGAGGAAAGTAGTGATGACCTTGTTCTAGAAATTTTATTGAAATTAAGCGTCCTACATACCAATTTAGTGTTCTCATCATGGAAGGAATTTAGTTTCATCCTAAAATAATTGAATAAGTCGTGAGAGATGGATATGAAATTTTAAGTTTTATGATTTTTGAACTATAATGATTGTTGCTTTCTTGGTTTGCGATACATTAGGGTCATTTTAAACAATGCTAAGACTTCTTTAGTGATTTATGTTGCCATTGTTTCTAAATTTAGCTTTACATTAACTTGTTCACTTCAATGTTTGATGAGTCACGCTAAATGCGTAACTTTATTATGGCATCACTCTCCAAAGTTGTGAGAATGAAGTTGAAGTGCTTTCAAGTTGTCTCGGACATTATGAAAAATCTCTAGACTTTTTAAGTCATTTATAGTTCTCTTATTTACTAAGTTAACATTGTGAGGTGAGCATATTCCAATAATATTTGTATTACATGGATTCAGACCGTTAACCCTTCTTTATTCGAGCTTGAAACTAGATATCCAATATAAGAAGGATTCTGAAAAAAGTATGATTTGATCAATATATGGTATTTAGCACCCACATTTTATGCTTCCAAGATTTACACATTATCACCAAAAATGTATATACTTGTAAATATCAGTGTTTATATGAAATAAAAAAAGGGCAAGCCTGGTGTACTACAACTCTCGATATTCACAAGGGTCGGGGAAGGACTCGACCACAAGGGTCTATTATACGTAGAATATTACAGTTATTTATTGGGGCGAGTATCCTAAATTGCAATAGGAACATCTAAATAATAAAAACCAATAACACACTTGGCTTAATCAAGAGGATACAATGAATCAACATTAAGCACATACATGTAAACTTAACAAGCTAACATATATGATGAAAGATTTGGAAATAAATTAAAAACAACATAAATCACTTATATTGTCATGATCCAACCCAGGGATCGTGATTAGTACCGATTGGGCCCCCAAACAAACACTAAACTAGATTTACAACTATAATAGCTAAGGAATCTATCGAAATTTCAGCAGAGTTTCCTTTGTTTTACTGACTAACCAAACCTGCAAACAGCAACCCCAGCATACAGCAAATATCTACATACATATATATGCGGGCTGATAAGGTCACCGCTATGGTAGAACGGCCCAACGAATGTATCATACATACATAATCATACCACATGCAATATCTCACACCCATATGTATCCATAGACCTATACACATACGGACTGAATCATAGGATGGGACAGGGCCCCATCATACCCTTAAATATACAAAAATATAAAATACAGAAAATAAGTGTACATATATATACCAAAAATCTGCTCCTGAGGAAAAGGGAGCACTTCAACGGTAGACAGAGATCCTAAGAAGGTGGCTCTATAGCTTGCACATCAGTACCTGCGGGCATGAAACGCAGCCTCTGAAGGAAGGGGGTCAGTACGAAATATGTACCGAATATGTAAAGCCGAAAGTATGAAATATAAATGAGAGTAATAATCCCAATATAAATATATGTATCAAATCTGCATGCAAACATCAATATAATTCTTTATTTAAAATATCAAAGTAATGCATATCGGACAGGAACGATGGCGACCTCCAAACTCGCGTCATAACACAGCATAACACCAGAAATTTCAAATTCTCAAAATGTCCAACACAAGTCCCAACTGTAGCATAAGTGAGCCGAGGCGAACAACGGCCTAGCACTCACGTCATAGGATAGGTGAGCCGAGGCGAACAACGGCCAAGCACTCATGTGAGCCAGGGCGAACGAGGCCCAACACCCACACGTCATGATGCCAACAAATCCCAAGCCCAACTCCTTATGTTTCCAAACTAAGCAAAGCCGGCCCATGGGCAAACCGACCCACCGTATCCAACCTACTTCAGAATATATATATATATATATATTGTCACGACCCAACCCCGGGGCCGTGAATGGTGACGATTGGACACCGTGACAACCACTTATACTGAATATGTACTTACGACAGCTAAGGGATTTCACAAAATTTCGACAGAGTTTCCTCTATTTCTCTGACTAACCCCACCTGCAAACAGCGAACCCAATAGCACCAGATATAGTCATAAGAAAAGATATACAAGCACATACGCGGGCCGACAAGGTCACCGCTGCGGCAAAGCCGCCCAACAAACATATCATACAAACGAGATCAAACCAACGTAAATTCCCACACCCATATGTATCCACAAACCTCTACGCATAGAAATGGACTATATGACGGGACAGGGCCCCGTCATACCCTTGAGTATATATATATATATACATAAATGCAAAGTACAAAGGGAACGTGTATAAACATATACCAAACTGTCTACTCTTGATGCTAGGGAGCACTTCAATGATAGACGGAGGTCCTAAAAAGACGATCCTCTAGCCTGTTCGTCTGTACCTGCGGGCATGAACGCAGCCCCCGGAAGGAGGGGGTCAGTCGAAATACGTACCAAGTATGTAAAGCAGAAAATCGAAAAAAATGAGTCAAGATAATAATCCAGATATAATAGTATAAAAGTCAAACCTGTATGTCAACATAAAAATATTTATTCTTTTCAAACAT
>JAOTQJ010068369.1:0-13332 GCA_025642045.1 Solanum sejunctum | reverse complement strand
CCTCATATCAGCTCCAATTCTATTCTCATACTAAGAAATTGACTTTAACATCTATGCTCAATTAAGAATCCTCAATTGAGATCCTATATCATATGAAGGATGACTCAGTCTTAACTTAAAAGAATTTGGGCTGTTACAGTCTCATAGCTTGTTATGTAGACATCCACTCTCATCTTTAGGAGGCTTTGGGATGCCTAATAGGAAATTGTTTTCAAATCTTTCTTCTATTCGTGCGCTTCTTCATATCACTTGTTTGAAAGTATCAAATCTACTCATTTTGCGCAAATGCCAATTATTCGATCCTGTCACTTAGTGGGAGAGCCCGAGTTAGCTGATGCGACTACCGCTTGATATTGAGGCAAAGTTCGTGATAGGGTCAAGGACCGAGGGGTTCCTAAAAGGGCAGCACTATCAATGGGACAGACCAAATCAGCTTCTCCAGAGCCTACTATAGTGCTAGAGAGGCCTATTGATTCTATTCCACAGCCTTTAGCTTCATTGATGTCACCCAAGTTACACCTTCATTTTAGAGGATAAAGCAATCGCTGTCAAGATATATGACCTAACCAAGGTTAGGATCGAACCCACAGGGAATATGTAGACTCAAGAGAAGTCACCAATTTACAATCCGAATGATTAACCAACTTACTTCCCCAAGGGGGGAGGGTTTGTAGTAATCAATCACGAAATAAAACTAACTAACTATCACAAGAGAAAATCCAATATGGAGAGAAACTAGGGTATTGTGTTCGCCATGATTTTCCAACTCAGTATCACCAGATAACCTAATTCTTTTTAGTGTATAGCATGCAGGATGGTAAGTTATGTTAACCAAGCCATTTGGTCAAAGGTGAAAGGTAAATTTCACTATGCGATTTGGCTCATCGCCATAGTATGCATTACTAACCCTTACCTATTAGTCCTATACAACCCTATTAGTCCTAATACAACCTCCCCTTGGCCCAGTTTGGTCGATTAGACGAGAACCATCAATCGAATCATGTTAATTGATCTCTTTTTCTATTTATTACTACCTTGGTCTAGTCAGTAACACTAGGGGGTTGTAATATTTGCCACCACTAGAAAACATGCAAAACAAAGAGACCTAATTAATACATGCATATACACCTTTCAAGAATTATGAATTATCCTATTTCACTTTATTAGTTCTCCATGGTTTCCACAACCCTAGTTGTGAATTTAGCTACTCATGTTATGTGTAGATGCAAGAATTATGCATTGAGAAAACATAATTAAATACTTACACAAAAGAATTATGAACAAGCAAATCACACTTCAACAAGAATCATAAGCTTCAATATAAAATTCAACCACAAGTGTTCTCAAAGACTCTCCAGTATGATTTGACAATTTATTTATTTCAAAATATTGAGTTCTCTGAGTACTAGACGAAAACTTATGAAAAATAAATTAAAAAATTTATTTATAATAATTAAAATTCAAGCCCTAAACAAAATAGAAGAACTGGTCGGCACGCTATATAGAAGATGTTTATAGGTCGTATTGCATTCCACAGCTTGTAATCGTGGTCTCATACTCAGCTGGTAAAAATTTGGACTTCAACTCTATAACTCCCCCTATGACTCGTAAAGTGGTTTACGACTCATAATGGGGGTTTTGTCTGATTAAATTCCTTAAAGTCCAAGTCTTTGATCCTCAGGGAATGAACCATCTTCTATGAATCATAAAACTCTCTATGGCTCATTTGCATGTTCGTAAAATAGACTTCAAAAAATAGTCCCTCACTGGAATTCTTGATGAAACCACCCTCGACCCATAGAATGGTCTATGGCCCATAAAGGATCTCATATAACAGCAAGATCAGCAACTTCTGCAATTTTCCCCAAAATCAAGCCCAACATGTAATCCTGCAAATATAAACATAAAAACACATAAAACCAACTAAAATCACATTAAGAACACATAAATTTCCAAGTTTTAAGCATCAAAAATGTTGTATTTTGATAGCACATCAACACCCTCAACTTAAAATTACTATTTATCCTCAAGTAACGGACTCAATCTAAATAGATAATACAGTAACACATATTCATGACATAAATCGTAGACTCAGATACCCATACCAACTTTTCAAAATAGAATCAGATAGCTGCCTAGCAAACTAATACAACCTGGTGCACGTGACAACAAAACTATGACAAACAAGGGAGTACCAACAATTGACAGCCATTGAACAAGTCTAATGCTAACAATGCAATGCAAATGCCCTCATAGAAATATGTCTCATATTTGACACTCAATGATGTTTTCATGTTTAACTTTGGGACTATGCAAGATTACTCACTCTCACAAAAGATATCCGTGCATAATGTCTAACACCATAGGCTTTCCCCTATAGTCACGACTCAAATCTTCAACTAACTGGACTAGGATAACTTTAGGACTTTCTCGGCTTGTAACGTAGGCTCGGGAGACTTTGGTATGATATTATGAGAAAATAGTGACCAAAGGCCTTCCTTGGCACTGTGTTTTCCTATCCTTTTGCCCTACCAACTCTGTTATTTTCTCTTTATTCTCCATTTTCCCTATTTCAAGCTTTTTAGGGTGCCTTTTTTTCATTTTTCAACATTTTGCCTTATTTCTGTACTTCATTTTACTTTTCAGCTCAGAACTAAGGCACCTCTTTTTCTTGGACTCAGTATATGATTTTTTCTTTTCCTCCATATCACAAACTCACCGCCTTATTCTGGTTTCACCCTTACACCAGCCACCCTCAACTTAAGCTTTTGGCTTGTGTTGAGGTACACAATATCCGTCCTCAAAACCAGGGCCAATTCTGGTAACCACCCTCAACTTAGGTTCTTTGCCTCAGTCAAGGTGCACAATATTAAAGGAAGGACTAGGGCCAACTTTAGGATTTCACAACTAACAAGACTAGGTTAATCAGGTGTTTCCAAAGAATAGGTACATATTAGGCTCAAACATTCGGAACAAGGGATTGTACCATCATTTTGGTTGGTCATTTTAGGCTAATTGGGCTATTTAAGAACAACGGCCTAAGATCCTTTACTAAACCGGTTAATCTACAATCCAACTTAAAGTAACAAAAGACTCACATGGCACTGCATACACTATCAACAAAAGACTGTTAGATCATGCTTTTTAATCTTAATTTACCCTAACTTATCAGAAAAAACATTATTACGCACCTACACATGCATGGTTGCTATCTAACTACTAATCAAAATTTTGGTGGGTATCATTTTTTTAAAAAAACCACAAAAACATGTTATATACCACAAGTATTAAAACTATATACTACAAATTATATAAACATCCTAAATATGCCGGTTCAACAAAAAGTAAATATCCATAGGGAAAAAGAACACAGGCAAGAAAATCCCGGGATAAAAAATTAGGATAGTTATGGACCCAAGCTACTCAGACTTCACTTAGACCCATAACTACGCATACCCCTTCAAAAAAGATGTGCATTGTCCCAAATGCACCAAATTAAAGCAATATAAAACATAAGGGGTCAAAAATCATACATGGGCACCTAAGCTCCAGGGTTCCTTCGTTACCTCCCAAGCAAAGCCGGATTTACTATGGCAATACAACATAGATGGATTGAGTACTCAGACTTTCTCAAGGTCCCATTCTTCGACCATCTTTATCTCCTCCAAATTTTCAAGGTATGGCTTTACTCTTTGGCCATTTACTTTGAAAGTTCCTCTATTTCATCTCTCTAATTCAATAGACCCATGATCAAAGATGCATGCTACACAAAAGGGTCCCAACAATCTATATTTGAGCTTCTCAGGGAACAACTTCAATCTCGAATTATAGAATAGCACCAAGTCTCTTCGTGTGAATTGGTAGTTTTCTATCTGATGGTCATATTGCATCTTCATTCTTTGTTTGTATGAGGGCTGAGCTCTTATATCCCTTCAACCAAAACTTATCAAGCTCATTGAGTTGACTCAGTCTAGAGTTTGTCGCATTATTCCAATCCAGATTCAACTTCATCAATGATCACATTACTTTAAGCTCAAGTTCCACTAGCAAGTGACATGTTTTCCCAAAGATAAGTTGGTAGGTAGACATGCCTAAAGGGGTCTTGAATTGTCATGACCTGGACCTAGGGCCTAGATGTGACATGGCATATGGAAACCTGAGAGTCCCCAAACAAGCTCAAGATACCTAAACTCGCATCATCAGTTTGGACGCATAGTCAAAAATCAACATGTAGTTATAAGGGGCGGGAAAGTGGGACTCACGTTATGGGGCGTCATAGAAAAAGGGTCAACATGAGTTCACGTAACACGTAGTATAAAAATACTAAGGGGAGGGTACGTAGCACTCACACTATAGGGCAATTCAAGTCTTAGTATCTTTCCATCAACATGACAGCAAGTCACATATCGGTACTTAAAGATAACCATATACATAATATAGACTTAACTGTAACACATAACATATAGCATGAAGAGGCTTACAAGGTGTCCAAAAATGCCTTTATATAGATGGGTTGGGGCCAAAGTCATACCCCGGTATCACCCTCAAATACATAAGGAGAAATAAGTAACATAGGTAGATAGATAGCGGTTCATCCTTGAAAGACAGGATTCACCACTACAAGTAAATCCAAAATCTGTGCTAAACGTCAAATGGTGGATAGTCAAAGTCCTCGATCCCTAAATGGTAAAAGCATGTAGGCAAGAGTATGCATTAATACGTTTAAATGTACTAAGTATGCAGGGTGCAATGCATGTAATGTACCCAAAACCTGCATATCAACGTTAAATGACAAGGCATATAATATTGAAAGACTTGAATATCAAAGAATGTAATATAATGAGATGCTATGAAATTCATGATGCATAAAATGTAAATAATGCACTTATATATATATTGGGGATGTGACCTTAACCGACATAAGTAAGACCAAGCAGCTATTACTTGAAATCCCGATCAAATCCCCTCATCAGTAAAGAGGTGATTTGTTTGACAAGGGTAGTCTATACTTCACCTTATGGGACAACTCCCTCTTCATATGAAGTAAGACTCCCTACTGGACAACACCCTCTTTGGATGGGATTTTCACAAATGACAAATCAAATCATTTCTTCTCCTTACGAGACAATTCCTTCTTCAGATCGAAAACCTATGCTAGGCACATAGTTCAAGGAAAGGGAGAGGGCCCTTGGGGATAGGCCTAACACCACCAATCTATCGGTGCTAAGTCATCATCTCACAAGAATAAATATGCATATACATATATATATGCATACTTTCAAATGACGTAAATTATTTCCGAAACCATTTCAATGCATCTTAGGATTAAAGGCCAAAACATAATTTCATAGTCTTTATACTCATGCATAGGAATAGCCCATTCATATACAAAATGGTGTAAGCACCCAAAATGCTCAAACAGCCAAAATCAAAGACATATATGTGATCACAATATTGCCATAACCAACATTTTATCAAAACTCAAATCATAGAACATGATTGGGATTAACCCATAGCAAAATTTCTCAAAATAATCTATGTACATGAATGCATATGCTATCGACAATGAGAGAATGTCATGGGAAATTAGGATTCAATCAAAAATCAACAATATAATATGACATTCAATCGAAAACATAATTAAGTTCACATTTAAATTTATATTGTAATCACCTATGCATTTAAAAGTCTTAAAGGGGACATGTGTACTTGAAATTCCATAAACCCCAAAGAAAATCCTCATGTAATAGTTTAAATTATATTAGAATCATCAAATAAACACTACCCATGCATAATTAGAATTTTAGGATTCATAATCCTTAAAACCCCGATTTAAAGTAAACTAGAAATCCATGAGATTGCTTAAAAATAATTTTAGGTCTCCTTGATTGAAAGGAAGTCAAAGATCAACCTACATACCTTAGACTTTAAGTTCCTTGAAATTGAGTTGAGAAAGAATGGAAGCTTGGAAGTGGGTCTTGGAATCTAAATTTGTTCTAGAATTTCCTTGAAATTGGGATTGGGGTCTTGGTTGAGGCTTTTGAGAGAATTGAGAGTATATTTGAGATGAGAGTAATGAGTTTGATCCTTAGTAATATTGTTTAGGTCTTTTATGAAGGTTAAGATAGCATTGGAAGTCAAAAAAATCATTAGAATATTTAACATTTATGAAAACGCCATTAGTGATCGGATGGAAAATTTGGCAAATTGTCGTCTCATTGGAGACTTCATTGGTTGTGTGGCACTCCACAGGTTGTGTGGAGTTCCCGTGTGAAGTGCCTTAGTGAAAAAAAATAGAAGTTGGGAAACTTGGAAAAATTGACGTCTCGTCACTTTGATGGACCGTTTCACGGACCGTGTACTAGTCCATACCACCTCACTTAGATGAAAATAAATGTTGTAGGCCACCACATGTCCAAGTGACATGGGTTGTCCCACTCCACATGGCCCATCAACAGTGCCCATGGCACCACCCTTAGCCACATTTTCCCCAATTTCCAATAAGCTCCCTTTGGCACACCTTGTGGCCATTGCCACGGTCAGTGGTGAGCCACACGGCCCATACCACTGGTTATGCCACCTTCCCCAGTGCCAAAAATGGCCTTTTCAAACGTCAGCTGCCCCAAAAGGCCCTTTAAAGGCCACACTGGCCATCAAACAGTCCGTGTGATAATACTACACGGGAGGGCCTCACAAAAATGATCATAACTCCTTCATTCGACCTCGGAATGAGGTGAAACCAAGTGCCTTACAAAGCTAACTCAAAGGTATTTCATTTGATATTTCATGGGCCACTCAGTTCCAAATGTGCTAAGAGTTATGCTAGTTTAAAGTTGACCCTTCTACTGGTACTTGTGTCAAACTTAGCCAATGGAAAATCCTTTGAACTTGGCTTGATGCCCATGACGGCCTTAAACAACATAAATAAGCTAGAAAATCTTAGTCCTTACAAGAATGTTGCCTGGTATGCCTATAATGCGTCATCCAAATTTCGAGACCAATTTGTCCAATTTGCGTTCACAGTCTTGGATAGAATCTGTTTAATTTCCCTAATGCACATCTCCACCTGCCCACTCATTTAAGGATGATAAGGAGTCACTAGCCGATGTTTCACTCCATAATTTTCAAGAAGAGCTTTAAAAATTCTATTGTAGAAGTGAGAACCTCCATCACTGATTATTGCCTGAGGGGTGTCAAACCTTGAGAAGATATTCTTTTTCATAAATGTTGTGATGCTTTTGCCCTCACTATTGGGTAGGGCCACGGCCTCAATGCACTTCATTACATAATCCATAGCAACTAGGATATACCTGTTTCCATGTGAGATAACAAACGATCCTATAAAAGCTATCCCCTATCCATCAAATAACTCAATCACCATTATGGGTTTAGAGTGAGCTCATGTTTGCGGGAAACCCCACCTTTTCTTTGGCACCTATTACAAGCTTTGGCATAGTTATAGGCATCTTGGTGGATAGTGGGCAAGTAATACCCACACTGTAATATCTTGTGTGTTATCCGAATTCTACTATAATGCCCACCCACCAATGACGAGTAGCATGCCTCAAGCATGCTCATCATCTCAACCTCATGAACACAGTGACGAATAATCCTATTAGCATATACATGAAATAAGTATGGGTCATACGAAAAGAACCTCCTCACACTAGACATAAACTTCCGATGTTGATGTGTGTTTATGTCAGGTGGCACAATATCACTTACCAAGTAGTTTACATAGTGTGCAAACCAAAGTATCAGATCATAAGATGCAGCCAACACTCTCTCATCTGGAGAAGAATCACTAATCTCCAATCCATCATTAAAGTTTATCATTTCCCCATCTTCCAATCTAGAAAGGTGATCTGCAACCTGATTCTCTGTCCATTTTCTATCGATTACGTCAAAGTTGAACTCTTGCAAGAGAAGCATCCATACCTAGCCATTAAGTATCTGAGAGCTAAGTGGGCTTTACGCACCACCACTTTGGCCCCCAACAGATATGACCTAAACTTTTCGAATGCAAAGACCATTACGAGTAACTCCTGCTCGATGACTGTGTAATTCTGTTGGGCTATATTTAGGGCTTTGCTGGCATAGTATATGGAATGTAATATCTTCTCCTAGCTTTGTCCCAATACTAAAGTTAGAGCAACCCCACTTACATCAGACATGATTTCAAAGGGCTGGACCAGTCTGGAGCTACAATCATTGGCACTGAGATAGACCTCTTCTTCAACTCTTCAAAGGCTTTAAGGCACGCATCATCGAACACGAACTTAGCATATTATCCAACAATTTGCACAATGGATGTGAAATTGTAGAGAAGTCTTTTATGAACCTCCGATAGAATCCTGCATACCCCAAGAAACTCCTCACATCATTTACTAAGATAGGTGGTGGGAGCTTATCAATCTCCTTCACTTTAGCTTTGTCGACCTTGATTCCTTCGCTAAATATCCTGTGCCTAACAAAATTCCCTCTTTCACTATGAAGTGGTACTTTTCCTAATTCAATACCAGATGACTCTATTCACATCTTTGCAAAATAGCATGTAAGTGTTTCAATTAATTCCCAAATAAGTCTCCAACCACACTATAGTCATCCATGAAAACTTCAATAGTTTCTTCCACCATGTCTGATAAGATGGACAGCATGCATCTCCGGAATGTTATTAGGGCATTACACAACTCGAATGGCATCTTCTTAAATGCGAAAATTCCATATGGATATATAAATATCATCTTCTCTTGATCCTCCGGAGCAATGGAGATCTGATTGTACCCTGAACAACCATCAAGAAAGTAATACTACCCCTTTCCAGCTAGTCGATCCAACATCTAATCCATAAATGGCATAGAGAAGTGATCTTTTTTAGTCGAAGCATTGACTTTTCTGTAATCTATGTATACCCTCCATCATGTGACTGGCTGCATCAGGATAAGGATCAACACATTGTTGGCATCTGGTACCACTATGATACCATATTTATTTAGAACACGCCCTACATCTAACCATTTGATGATCTATTTGCACACATTCTCTTGCATAGGAGGGTTGACGCGCCTTTGGTGCTCAATACTCTATTTGTAGTCCTTGACCAGCTTAATTTTATGTGTACATATCCCAAGAGGGATACCAATAATATTTGCAACCATCTATTTGATGGCTTTCTTAAGCTGTTTAAGCACCATTACAAGGGCGCTCACTTTCTTCTCATTCAAATCAACAACAACTATAATCGGCAAAGTGTTGTTGGCTCCTAGAAATACATACCTCAAATATGCTGGAAGGGCCTTAAATTCTAACACTGGTGGATCTTCTATGGAGGGCTTAGTGGGTGGTGACTCTTCATTCTGCAAATCTAGCTCTAACTTAGTTTGGTGCCTCGAACAGTAAGACACCCGTAGAGCGTTCACTGTCTCCTCATAGTCGGGGATACCACCACTATCAAAGTTCATCAGCACTACTTCTAATGTGTTAACACCCAATCTTACTTCAAGTGCTACCTCTGGTTCAGCATCATCAACAGCCTCGATAACAGAAACTACTCTCAACTCATTGTCTTTCATTGTTTACTGACAAATATTGAACACGATCTCATCTTTCCCAAATTTGAACCTGAGTTAGCCCTTCTCCATATCTACCGAGGTATGTCCAGTGGATAAGAAGGGCCTCCCCAAGACGATAAGGACTTCAAAATTGTCTTCAACATCAAGGATCACAAATCCCGGAAAATATGAACTATTTAACTTTGACCAGCACATCATACAATATCACCACAAACTTCTTCACAGTGTGATCCGCCATCAATAACCACATGCTAGTTGGAGTAGGGGATCCAAATCTAAGCTTCTTGTAGACCGCAAGAGGCATCAGATTAATGTTTGCACCTAGATCATATAGTCTCTTGTGAACTCCATATCTCTAATGGTGCAAAGTATAGTGAAATCACCAGGATCGTCTTGCTTCTAAACCAAGGACGTCATAGCAATAGCACTGCAATGTTGAAACTCTTGGGAGAGATCCTGACTCACAGTGCATTTTTTAGTGACCAAGTCCTTCATGTACTTAGCATACCTTGGCATTTTCTCCAATGCCTCAATGAGAGGGATGTTGATGGAGAGTTGTTTAAACATGGAGAGAAAATGCTTGAACTTACCTTCCTCCTCCCTCTTTTTGATTATTTGAGGGAAGGGAAGATGAGGCCTAGGAATGGGCTTCAACCTCTATGTCACATCAGCAGCTTCACTCACCCCATCCTTGCCACGGTCATCTTTTTCATCCGCATCCTTGGTCTCAATCGCCTCCTCTTGAACTTGTATGAAGTTTATAAATGTATAAATTTTATTTCAAAAAAATTAAGGAATCCATGCATTTTTTCTTATAATTGACATAGCATTATACAAGACACTATAAAAAGAATTATAGTGTCAACACATAAAAGTTGAAACTTCTTTTTTAATTCATGGTAATTTGGGTAATTTTAAAATAAGACAAATCTTCTTTAAAATTTTAACTTTAAGTGATACTTTTTACCAATAAAATTAAAATTATGAAAGTTTTTTTATGATTAAAAAAATTAAATATTTTAATATTATATTATTAGGCCCATGCTCCACCTTTTACTAGTATAAGAATATAAATACTAGAACAAAGAGCCCGTGCCCCACACATGCTTTTTTTTAATCTTGATTTATATGATATTGATAAATTTTTTATACATATATTTTATTTTTTAGGTTGTTAATTATTGTTAGCACATTTTATGTAACTTTTAAGTAATATATGTTACTTATTTCATTCCAATTTATGTTGCACATATAAAATTTTGAGAGTCAATCACAATTTGTAGTTATTTTTTAAATATTTTAAATTGCTAATAGCTGAAGTAGCTGAAAAATAAATTTATTAAAGATAATATTGTAAAATCAAGCAACTAAAACAGACGCAACAATTTGCAACCACTTTTAAGAAAAATAATTTATTACGGATAATATTATAAATTCATAGTTGAAGTAGCTAAGGAAATAATTAGTACAAATAATGTAGCAAAATCAAGCAACTGAAGCAGACATATTAATAGGCAGCTGCATTTAAGTAAAATTAATTATTAGGGGCACTATCACAAATTCATAGTTGTAACAGTCGAACAAATAATTAATAGAACTGATATAATAAAATCAAGCAGTTGAAGTATACACGTCAATTGGCAGTTGTTTGTTTAAACTGACATGTCGACATTTTGATTTGTTGTAAAATATCATGTAGGCATAGAGTATGTGTTAGTGTTTGAATGTACTAAGTATGTAGGATGCAATGCAAACATAAGTCAATATAGTCAAAATGCATAATCATAAACAATGGATAAGTATAATTCTAATATGGCATTCATGATCAATGCTTGAAGTAAAGCATGCATGTAAATCATACAACTTACATAGTATATATCACATGTGTGAGAAGAGACCATAACCTACATAGACCAAGCAAGTTACCACTTAGAGTCCAACGCATGTCACTCCCTTGTAAGGTGATTGAGGCATATCACCCCCTCAACAAAGTATGGTCTACTTGCAACATCCTAGATATTTTTCATGAATTCAATACATACATGCAAGCCCTTAATCATAATAAAGTCACTTGACTTATAAATTATGTAATAGATCATCAATAACTTGAGAATCCTTGTCAAGACATTTGATTAAACAGTTGGTGGATTCATAATGCTTGTTCAAAATTATGCAATTCAATAGTGAAACAATATAAGAAAACTTAATGCAAATCAACCCACCAACATATAGTAAAATCCTCATGTAGGACACCTTAAAGCCCATCATCAAATATCATAATAGATCATAGTTTCATAGCTCAAAATATGCATAGTCTTAATTGACAAAACCATTTTATGGTATAAGCTTGAAATAGATAAAAATGCATAATCAATCAACATTTCACAAAACCCAACATAATCATAATCCATAATAAGAGATACCCATAAATGATACAACTTGAAAACATGTAATTTTCATAAAAAAAAAGATTAGGTTCCATAGGTGAAAGAACCTAATGGATAAAACTCACATACCTCAAACTTGGGTTTTCTTGAGATGATCTTGAAGAAAACTTAGAGCTCGAAGGAAACTTACAGCTTAAAGTGAATCCTTGAGTTCCAAAGTTAAGCTTGAAATCCTTGAAATTCGAATGAGATATTTGGTTAAGTCTTGGAGAGAGGTTTTTGTGAGGGTTTTGAGTGATATAGAATTGAAAAATGGCTAAGTATGGGTGGTTACACACATAAGTAGGCATGGGGCTATGACCCCAATGCCCTGGCCGACACAGGAAAATTAAGAAAAAATTAACACTGGTCCGTATCTAGTCTGTGACACGAATCCAACGCGAAGACAAACTTAATACTAATCCGCACCCCAAGCGCGTTGCGACCTGGGCGCGGACCGACACTATTTTATGAAAATTAAAGAAAATTATTTTTCGCTACGGGTCCTCTAAAATCTGGGTTATACCCATTTCCCACTCAATTTTACTCCCTGATCGAGAATATATAGTCAAACTTTTGATATTAAGCATAGATTTTGAGATATAAAGAAATTACTATTATGGGCATTTTCGAGGCACAATTTTGGGGCGTTTTAAGCTGAAGCAGTTGAAAAAATGATCTATTATGAGTAATATTATATAATTAGAAAGGTTAATATGGGTTAGGCCAATTGGGCCGACCTGGCCTAACCCGAGATTTAGCAGGGCTGGGTTATGATTTTTGGAGCCCATTTTAAAAATGGGCGTTTTAGCCTGGCCTGAATAGGCCTGCTAATTTGGTGGGGCTTTTGCAATATGGGTTGGGACGGCACCATAGGCTGAATTAAAAAATAATTAAAAATAAAATAGAGTATTAAAAATAATAAGAGTCCAAACTCAAAATTCATTTAAAATTTTTAAATATTAAAATTTAGATACAAATTATGTTTTTATAATATGTACTCCCTCTATCTATTTTTACTTGTCCCTTATTGATTTAACATAGCAATTAAGAAGCACTGAATAATATGAGCAATTTTACTAAATCACCTTTTGAATATAACAATTACAATATCTTGAAAAATATAATAAGAAAATAACTACTATAATTAATAATAAGGGTAAACTAAAAGTACCTTTTGAATATAACAATTGCAATGTTTTGAAAAATATAACAAGAAAATAACTACTATAATTAATGATAAGGGTAAACTAAAAATAAGTTTGAAATTATTTTGATTTCATAAAGTGGACAAGTATTGTTGGACATCTCAAAATAGTATAGTGGACAAGTAA
>JAOTQJ010068358.1:0-13333 GCA_025642045.1 Solanum sejunctum | reverse complement strand
AACAACACCCATGGAAGTTTGGAGCTTCCTAGGTTTGGCAGGTTATTACAGGAGGTTTGTTGAAGGTTTTTCTTCTATTTATGCACCTATAACAAAGTTGACACATAAGGCGACCAAGTTTCAATGGAATGATGCATGTGAAAGGAGCTTCCAGGAGTTGAAAAATAAGCTAACTTCTGCACTTGTGCTAGTACTTCTAGAAGGCACCGAGGGGTATGCAGTGTATTGCGATGATTCAGAGTTATCTTAGGGTGTATATTGACATAGCATGGTAGGGTAATTGCTTATGCATCTAGACAACTACAACCATATGATAAAAACTACCCAACATATGATCTTGAGCTAGCAGCGGTTGTGTTTCCTCTGAAAAATATGGCACCACTATTTGTATGGGGTTCACATTGACATATATACTGATCATAAGAGCCTGCAATACATCTTTAAGCAGAAAGACCTAAACTTAAGACAATATAGATGGCTAAAGCTAATAAGGGATTATGACATTGATATACTATACCATCCAGGAATGGCAAATGTGGAAGTCGATGCTCTGAATCATATGGCAATCATGAATATTGGTGAACAAGCCATGGTAAATCAAACAATAGCTAAGGATAAACAACGTCAATGAGCCAGTTTGGGAGTTTACCTTCTTGAAACTCCAAAGGAAAGGGTTATTATACATAATGCAGCAGCGTCTTCATTAGTAATGGAGGTGAAAGAAAAGCAGTTCGAGGATCTTATTTTACGATGGCTTTAAGACAAGGTGAGTTAGGGTACAATAAAGGGCTTTAACCTTACACAAAATAGGTACTTTACTGCCAAAATAGGTTGTGTGTGCCTAATATTAATGGACTAAGGAAAAGATTAATGGAAAAAGCCCATCATTCCCGATATTCTATCCATCCAGGATCAACTAAGATGTATCATTACCTGAAGGGAATATTTTGGTGGGGAGGCATGGAAGAGGACCTTGCAAATTTGTGGCTCAATGTCCTAATTGCCAGCAGGTGAAAGTAGAACACCAAACGTCAGGAGGTTATATGCAGTGTATAGAGCTTCCAACATGGAAGTGGCATATGATCAATATGGATTTTGTTACTAGGTTGCCTCGCTCATTTTAGAAGTTTGACTCCATATGAGTAATAGTTGACAAATTCACAAAGTCAGCACACTTCTTACCAGTCAGGACTGATTATACAACTGAAGAATATGCCAACCTATATCTCAAAGAGATAGTCAGGCTACACGGAGTCCCAATCTCCATTATATCTGATAGAGAAGCTCAATTCATTGCAAAATTTTGGAAGTCCTTTCAAAGGAGTTTAGGAACACAAGTGAATTTGAGTATAGCTTTCGACCCTCAAACAAATGGTCAAGCAGAACACACCATTTAGACACTTGAAGATATGTTGAGAGCTTGTGCATTAGACTTTAAAGGTAGTTGGGTAGACTATTTGCCACTTATTGAATTTGCCTATAATAACACCTACCACTCGTGTATCAAGATGGCACCTTATGAAGCTTTGTACAGAAGGAAGTATAGGTCGCTAATTGGATGGTTTGAAGTGGGTGGAACCACCTTGCTTGGGCTAGATCTAGTACAACAAGCCATGGAAAAGTTAAGATAATACATCAGCGACTAGAAATAGCCCAAAGTCGTCACAAATCATATGTGGATGCTAGGAGGAGAGGACTAGAATTCTCAGTAGGGGATTGGGTATATTTTCAAGGTGTCTCCAATGTAAGGGGTGATGAGGTTTGGTAAGAAATTAAAACTGAGCTCACTTTACATAGCGCCATATAAAATTATTAAGAAGTTCGGGCAGGTTGCATATGAACTAGAGCTACTCCAAGAGCTTTCAATTTTTCATCCAGTTTTTCATATCTCAATGCTTTAAAAATGCATAGGTGACCCATACTGTATCACTCCTATTGCGGATGTGCAGGTTACAAAAAATTTCACCTATGAAGACGTACCTATTGCTATTCTAGATCTTCAAGTTAAGAAGCTAAAGAATAAAGAAATGGCTTAAGTGAAAGTGCTTTAGAAACCAGAAAGTCGAAGAAATAACATGTGATGTTGAGGATGAGAAGAAATTAAAATACCCTTACTTATTTGAAGCTAAAGAGGAAGTCTAAAATCCAGAATTAGTGGCCTTAATAGGTATGTGTGTTTGAATGTTTATTGCATTGAACTTGGTTAAGCTATGCAATTATGCTAACATTTGAGGATGAATGTTCCTAAGGGGGGAGGATGTAACACCCCACATTTTAAATGTACTAGTACTATGCAAATGAAACATTATATGGTTTGATCAAATTAGCACTAATTTTTAAAAGTGCTTGAATCTCTTGTTAATGGGTGATATGTCTGTCTAACGCTTAACAGGGTCTATTGTATACATGATTGGTGTCAAATTGAGGAGATCACGACTCTAAACAAAGTAAGAGAATTGAAGTGCTTGTAGGACTTAAGAAGCTAGCAGGTGAGTCACCTACTTACTTAGCTTAAATTTGCTAACTAAATAGAGATGAGGACCGACGTAGGATTTTTTCAAATCTGATTATGAATAAAGTCTATGTTAAGGGTGTAACTTTAGCCCAAATTTTAGCATCATAAATAGACTATATTTTTAGACCAAAGAGGATATTAAAAGGGGCCCAAAGACACCACAATGTCTTTGATAAATTAGGCCCAAACTAATTAAGAAGAAAGCTGAAAAATGGGTAGCAGAGGCCCATCAATTTGGAGCCCCTTAAGGCCCAAGCGAAAGGATCAAGAAGCTGCATCAGCAACTTAATATATTAAGCAACTCAATTTGGACGAAAAAAAATCTGTTTTCTTAATTATTCTTTGCTCTCTTTCAAAGGGGTGAAAAACAAGCTTCACAACCCTACAAGGATCCCTAAAGAATCTCCAAACCTTGATTTTAAAAATAATTAAATCTACTTATGTACTTAGAATGGTTTGTTTATGAAAACCAAAGAAACAAGCTAGTTACACATATGCTAGAAATCTTGGATAGCATGTATCCCAAGGATTTTTGTACACTTTTCTTATTAATTAAGAGATTTTTTTCTTCTTAGTTGGCTGTATTATGAAGCAATACTTATGTATTTAACAAGGTTGGTTGTATAGTAATGTAACCAGGCTACTTCGCCACTTTTAAAGTCCACAAAAGTGAGTTCTTATATGATATCACAATTGTGTTCTTAGTATGAACTTATGGGCTGTTGGATGGGAGACTATTGCCTCGCATCCTTAATGACTGACTTATTACTATTCTAAGATGGGCTCAAGGCTGTTTTTATGTATAGGTGTGTTGAGAACAGTTTGGTTAAAGTTGGAACGGGTTTGGAATTGTCGACGTCAAGATGGGGCAAAGGGACGTAACGTTATGTTATCCATTTGTAGGTTGTGTAGAATTGTTACATGTTGTACTTTGTGAGCTGTTATAAGACTGTTATGACACTAGAACAGGCTGAACATGATATGCATATGAGAATATGTATTAAAAAGTATGATTAGGGGCGTAAAGGTTGAAATAATACGCTCAGGTTTATAAATATTCGCTTGTTGTCCGTATGTTGTTCTTTTACGAGATTGGGCTGCCAAGATATACTTATTGGCTGCTAATGCTAGTTTTATCACCTACTATATTGTAGATAAATATTTGGAGGAAGATAAAGTTATCTTGAGGTAGTAACGAGGTCATACAATGAGATATGTAAGGCTACTTGATTTTGTATCGTTTGGCATGAAACATAGATCCTTCCTTGGCACATAAAGGCGCTTACCAACTCCGACACAACTAATAACTGTGTATACACTCTTGCACATGTTCATATGCTCCAATACATAGTCACCTTCAAATATGCATACATACATGGATACCAAGTTACATGGGTTCTTCTTGTCAAATAAAGTTCACGATATATTTCATCTCATGCGCATATCATTGTTTATGTAACGTACTCTTTTCATTGTCATATTATCTTGTATGATTATCTACATATCACATGTTACATCAACAATACTAGAACTTAAATGTTGTGACCACCAAAAGAATCATCTCAAAGGTAATTAAAAGATAAAATATATTACTTATTGATGGGTGGTAGCCCAAGGGGTGGAAGAATTACTTAGCCAGGGATGATCCTATCACGGGTGGTAGCCCGAGGGGGTTAAAAAAGAACCTAGCTAGGGATGATCCTAATATAGTTTTACCACTAATCAGTTGGTCATTTGTATTACATGCTATGCCCAGATTATACAGTAAAGGTAAAGTAATATAAAGAACATAAAGTACAAGATCCCAAAGTATAATCAAAGGTGGTCTTTTATCCTACACCATTGCATAGTTTCATTTGAGTTGTTACTTCATATATAGTATTTTCTGCCTTATATATTCCATATACTATCTCATACTGATGTCCCTTATGGGGGACCTGCATTTCATGCTACAGGTACAGGTGCTAGTAGATCTCCCCAGTAGGAGTACAAGACATCTAGTTGCTGATACCAAGGTCCAGGTTGCTTTGAGGCTTTGTTTGTGTCTAGAGCTTATATATTTATATTGTATAGTTAGTTGAGGTGGGGCCTGTCCCGACTCTTATCAGATTCTTTTCTCTTATCTAGAGGTTTTGTAAACTATGTAAATTAAAGTGTGGTAATGTCTTATACCTTAGACACCGTGACCCCAACGGCCTAACCATATGCATTTCCTATTGGCTTGTTATTACTTTTTACTTTCTTAAAGGCACATTGAAGGTAAGAACCCCTTATAATATGTATAGAAAGTGCATAGATATAGGTTGGTTCTCCTGGGCCTTATTAGCAATGGGTGCCAGTCTACCCCAATGGGACTTGGGGTGTGACAACATTTTGGTGGTTTGATTTGCCTTAAGTTTTCTCATCTTATTCCACTCTCAAATTGCATGATTTTGAACTAGTATCATGAATCCACCAAGTGTTTGACAAAATATAAAGTCATGAATTCTCAAGTTATTGATGATCTATTTCCTGATTTATAAGTGAAGTGACTGTATGATGATTAAAGGCTTTCAAGTATATATTGAACTCATGAAAATTATCTATGATTTTACAAGTTACAAGCTAACCCCATTTCAAGGTTTTTACCTCTTGTGAACCATTCATGTTAAAGCAAGGGTTCATATATAATTATGATCTACTCTCATATTTCAAGTTAGGCTCACAACTAGAGTCAAGCATGTTTCAAGAGCTACTCATGTCATGCTTCCATGTTTCTTACAAGTTATACAAGTTATGATATTTCAAGTATTCTGTGGGATTTGACTTAGCACCGATTGAGACTTAAGATGGGGGCTTGACTCAAGGGGTCTTTATATAAAGTCTTTTGTCTCTAAACTATGTACCACCATAGGATTATGATTATTACCTTTGCTATACTAGTGGATCTATCTAGTCATGTTATCATGTTTGGTTTACCCTAGCAAGTAGAACATACTTATTCGGGGGATGTCATGCCCGTTCTACCTTGCCCAAGGGGTGTCATGCCTTGGATTCCAAGTTGTAGCTACTTGGTCTATGTCAGTTGAGGTTGCTTCCCACTTATGTGTATGCAATATATATTGCGCAAGATAAATGATTTTCAAGTATGTTTTATTATGAGCATTGATCTGCATGTCATCTTGAAAATATATATCTATTTCTTATAATTATGCATTTTGGCTACATTGGCTTATGTCTTGTTGCATTGCATCCCGCATACTTAGAACATTCAAATGTACTAACATATACTCTATGCCTACATGATATTACCATGTAGGGACTGGAGCACCATTTGCTCATCCTCCACGTGGCTATTACGATCCTTTGAAGCAAGCTTTGGTGAGTCCTCAAGTTCGAGGATACTATTTTTATTACTCTTGCTATTTTGAGACTTCTTTATATTGAACACTTGTTACTATGAGATGAGCCCAGAAATTGTCTTGGCCCTTAATCCATTCCATGTTAGAGGTGTTGTTGGATATTATGTTGTACTTATTCTTGAGCTTGACTCTTTATGCTTTTATGAATATCAAGATTTCCCTTAATCCCGCTTCCCTTTTATTTAAATGTCTTGTTAATTTTTTACTTTGGTTCCGCGACCAAGGATGTGTGATTGATATGCTTAGAGGCTTGTTTGGGTCCCTTCGAGTTCCCATTCACCGTGTCACGTCTAGGACCTAGGCTTGGGTCGTGACAAACTAGAAGAAGGGATGGATAGTAGATAGGTCCATAGATGAGAGCTTTAGCATGAGGGAAATTTGAAGTTTACTGAAACTGACCTACGAGTTAATAGCATGGCCTATAATCAACTCAAGGCCCAAAGAACCCCCTTCGCAGATGATGTCTAAGAAACTGAGAATTCTGAGTAAGTGTGGAAGGATTCTATGAGTCCAACCACGGGTCATAGACTGAAGGACACCGTAGAATGGTTTTGTAGTTTTAGGGTCAGCAAATCAGTTTCAAGAATTTTGGAAAAGTTAACAAGATGGACAAGACCTACAGTTTGTGATTCAAACCACAACCCGTAATCAAGGCTTCATAGATTAATTCTAACAGATTTAATGAAGGAGAATATTATCATTTCTGCAGTTTCTATTCCTATTCTATATGATTTTGGGGATCAAAAGGGCCCTAAACCATCCCTTCAAGCCTTAGGAACTCCTATTCTCTTCATTTTTCCAACTGCTAAAATTCTCTAAGGCAAGAACACTCTCTAGAAAAGGTCAAAACAAGGCTAGGACTTCAAGGTTTCCCAGGGCTTCAGGATTTGTTTTCCCTAAGGTTACTAAAGTATGTGAGTTCTATATATGGGTATCCTTCCACCCATAAAGTCGTTCATATTGTATTTTAGCTTTTCTTTAAGTTCATTCAATTTAATATGCATGCTTATGAAGATTTTAGGATATATTATGTTACTAAATGAACTCAATGATGTCTTATGATATTCTGTTAAGTATATACATGTAACTAAGCCATTGATGATGACCCCAAATGATGAGTTTTGACATTGATGAAGTGTGGACTAGTTTTTAGTGTTCAAGACTAATACTTTTATTGTGGTGAGCCCTTAGTTTGGGACTCTATCATTTTAAATTCTAGCTTATATTTTCTTTTGAGATGATGTATGTGATGCCCTCTTGAGGCTTTTACTTTCTATTTTGTTAAATAGTAGAGTCTTTTCTATTTGATAGAAACTGACTATTATTGGTTTCGTCCATCTATGTAGTAGTTGGTATGCCCTATGGACATAAATATGTTGCCTTACTTGGTCTTAATATTTCTTCATTATCGTGATTTGGTCCCTTAGATCCTTTCCTATTTTTATTCCATAAATGATTTATTTAATTCCTATGAATGCTTAAGATATTAAGGATGGCTAGAGTGAGGTATCTTTGGGTGTTCCATTCATCATGGAATGACTAGACCCTAGGTCAGATCGTTAAGTAAGTATTCTGTGGAATGTTAACTTAGCACTAAGAAGACCTTGGTAGACTCCCATTTTTTCTAAACTATGTACCACCATAGGTTTTTATTATCTTTTCCTAAATCGCTTACACTTATCAAAAAGTTTATGCCATAAGGTGAGGATACCTTTTAACACCTACCAAAAAGTTCATGACATAAGGTAAAAATTTCTCCTAACACCTGCTAAAAAGGTCTTGTCGTAAGGTAAGGATATCATATATACCTATTGAAAAGGCTATGTAATAAGGTAAGGGTATCATGTAACCCTATCAAATCGGATATGTTGTAAGGTGAGGGTATAGTTTACCCTAGCAAAGTAAACCACTCCTTTTTTCAATGTGGAGTAAATATTAGGATTCCATGTAGTAGCTCGCATGATATTATATATCGGTCATGGTCTCTTTTACATATGGATACTTTGTTATGAGATTTTGACTATCTTCCTAAAATGACCCCAAAAAGTTCCTGAAAATGTGTCTCGAAATTGTCCAAAATTTTAAATTTCATATATCTCAAAATTCATGTGTCATATCAAAAATATAACATCCTCTTGTTATTCAAAGGGTAAAAAATAGGGGAAAAGGGTCTAACCCCGATTTAAGAGCAAACAATTAGCAATTTCAGTTTTCATAATTCTTTGATCCAGAATCGATCTGCGATAGGCTATTGCGTAAATGTGTTAATTTGACCTCCGTGACAGGTCCATGTTACGGACCAAATGTGGACTTGTTTATTTTGTTGCTAGTGATTTCTATCTCGGTCCAAGGCTTTTAGGTCTTGGGCCCAAGTATTTCCAAATGTATTTTTACCTATAGTTAGCCTTATTTCACCCTCTTATCATCCTAGACATTCCTCAATACTCACTCAAACACTCATCCATATTTTTATTCCCAAATTCAAGTCCCAAACCCTTATCCTAAGCTAAGGTTTTCCTTCAAGGTTCTTCTTAAATCTTCAAGTCTCCATCCCCAATCTTCACCAAGTTCATTCCAAGCTAAGGTATGTGAGTTTCTTTCATGAGTTCCTTTAACCTATGATACCCAAGCATCTTTTTACTCAAATATCATGATTTAAAGTTGATTTACAAATGAGTCTTGTGGACATCATGATGGACATAATGCAATCTGGAGAAGCAGAATATCAGTTTGATTGTCATCACATAAAAGCTATTCTTATTGTATATACTTTGATCCCATTT
The DNA here is from genome assembly GCA_025642045.1 of Solanum sejunctum. NCBI lineage: Eukaryota > Viridiplantae > Streptophyta > Magnoliopsida > Solanales > Solanaceae > Solanum > Solanum sejunctum. Next base: position 4,634 of record JAOTQJ010068358.1, on the reverse strand, counting down.
TGTCATATACTAGTATACGCTTAATATACTTGCTTATTATGAAATTCACTATACACTATGTTAAAGCTATGTAAAATTGTGACTGTTTTGCTATGTTTTGAGCTATAAATCTTTGATCTATTGTAAGATTTAAGAAGGAGTTTGGTTGTATGTTGCTTGAGGGTGTTGCAACGTACTTATTGATTGTTTTATAATGAATTTTCTTCCATGATTTCATCTTTATAATTTATGTTTTATACTAGCATTACACCCCCTATAAGTATTTGATAAAATGTCTGAATATGGTTTCTTGAGAAGTTGAAGGTCCAAAGCATGAGATATGATATGATTGACTATATGATAGTGAAATGAGCTTTTGTATATGATATACTCTATATAAAGTATTACATTAGACAATACCCGATCCGGGGGGACAATAGCTCGGGTAACCGAGGTGAGGGTTTGTACTCATCAACTGAGTAGGGGTTTGTATTCATCAACCATGTGAGAGGCTTGTGCTTCACCACTGTGTTGATAAGATGTGATTATCATCAACCATATGAGGGGTTTGTACTACACCTCCGGGATGATGGGGTGAAACCATCATCAACCACCAAGGGGTTTGTACCTTGAAAAGCTAGCTTGGTCTTTTTCTACAGATATGTTATCCTATATGAGCATGATCTACTTAAGCATGTTTTACTTATGTATTGATCATACATGCCATATTGTTATATTATGCTTATTGTCATTATTACACATTTTGACTATGATGCCTAATTCTTGTTCATTGCATCCTACATACTCTTGCCTACATGATATCACTATGTAGGAACAGATGCCTAAGTTGATCATCTTCCTTCTCCATGTCACTAGTTCAATACTACTCAAGCTTGTGGTGAGTCCTCCATTTTGGGAACCTTAGTCTATGTTGCTCTTATTACGTATTGAGACATTCTTCTTTATTGTCTATTTTGACTATGAGGGTGGCCCGATTGCTTTGTCTTTACCCCCGCTCTTATCTATGTATTATTTGTTGGACTTGTTATGTATCTATACTAAGAGCCTTGACTCTATTGTTCTTGATGTCTATGATATGAAAGTACTTTCCTTAGTCCCAGTTGCCCCACTTTATTATTTCTTGATGTTTATTTTATTGGTACCGCGACCAAGGATGTGTAATGATGTTCTAAGAGGCTTGCTTGGGGTCCTTTCAGGTTCCCATTGCGCCATGTCACATCTAGACTCTAGGCTTGTATCGTCACACTTCCATACATGTTTTGACTAAAGAATTGATCATTCATATTACATTGAGGTTATTATCCATGTATATAATTATGCATCTTGATGATATATGCCTTATAATCTTTTGTTGCATTGCACCCCTCGTACTTACTACATTCCAACTACTAACGAATACTTTTTGCCTACATGATCTAATCATGTAGGGACTGGAGCTCTTATTCATCCACCTCCATGTGGATAGAGTTGGCAAATGGGTGGATTGAATTGGATTTAGATGGATTGAGCTGAAATGGAATGGATCACAATCCATCCATATAAAATATGGGTTAATATGGATTTGATCAAATATAATTTGGGTAAAAATGGTTCCAACTCACTTTAATTTCTTAAAGCCAAAAAAATATTAAATTAAAGCTTGATTATTAATGTCCACCACTATCACCCAAAACCACTCTCAAATAATTATTTTTAAAAAAATTCAAAAAAAATTAAAAATTTCTACTTCAATACCCTATCACCCACCCACTCCCAACCCTTATCTAAATTTTTTCTACTTCAATACCAAAACTTAAATTTTAATTAAAAAAAATTATTTTTTTAGTAAAAACAAACTCACTCCACCTCCCCACTTCCATCCTATCCCCCCTCCCAACCCCCGGTCACATTTCCACCCTACACTGCATAGAGGTGTGTAAAAAATAAACTGACCGATAAATCAAATCGAAAAAAGAATTATTATTTTATTGTTATCGGTTATTGAGCTAATGGATTTTTAATGATTTTATCAAAACAAATTATAGGGTTATCAGTTCGATTTTGATTTTTAGTATTGGGTTATTGGGTAAGCCGATAACTTATTAAGAGTATAATAATTTACTACTTTATCAGCATAATAATTTACTACTTTATCCTTTCATAAATATTAAATATTCATAATTTAACATTAGTTGATACTAAATCGTTAATCGTATGTCGTGTATTTACTTAGTTTCCAATGTATAACTCTTTATTTGGAAAGTAAATTAGAGTATGAGGTGAAATATGCCTATTATTGTGCTCAATTGATTTGTTTGTTTTACGGTATCTCATCATATTACATCAAATAGTTAGAGAAGTCATATATTTATTTTATAAGCATTTTCTTATTAGGTTAACCAAAAATTGAACGTTAAAGACCAAAAACTGATAAATGAAAAATTGATAAAAGATATCGTATTGGTTTGTTATTGATTTAGCATATTTAAAAGTCAAAAACCGATAAACCGAACCCATAATACATAAAATTGAACCGAACCTACTGATGCACACCCCTAACCCCCGATTCCGCCCCCAAATTTTTTTAAGAAAAATTAAAAAAATCATGCACATAAAAAAAATTTTATGCATTAAGGATTTTGGGGGATCTATGAGTCTATGTGGGTACCATATTTTATTCATTTTGACCATATTTGTTTGAGATATTCAAATAAATCAATTCATATTTACCCATCTTGCAAATATGAGTGATCTATTAAAATAAATATGGGTTAACGGACTCCTTCTGCCTCATATGGGTTGAAATTGTCAACCCTACATGTGGCTAGTTGGTTCACTTGAAAGCTTACTTGTGGTGAGTCCTCCATTCCGGGGACCAACCATTTTTATTATGCTTATGTTAAGACTTATTTACTTTTGTTATTTATTTTTGAGGGTGATCCCGGGAGATGTCTTGGACCCATTTCGCTCATGGTTAGAGGTTTTGTTGGAAAATGTGAAGTGCTTGACTCTTATGACGCCTATATATCTATGGATATTTCCTTTTTGTTTTCCCTATCCCTTGTGTGATGTTGCTTGATGTTGATGGCAAGACATGATCTTCCTAAGCCCCTACTTCCCTATTACACCCCAAATCAAGAGCCTTGATGTGACATGATGAATGGGAACCCGAAGGGATCCCAAACAAGCCTCCTAAGCATACATAACACATCTTTGGTTTCATGAAAGCATAAAAAGAAATAAACATGTAGCACATAATTTCTAATGGTAAACAGGGCTTTGGATTCATGCTATGGGTATGTTATAGGGAAAAGAATGAGCATGGATCACATAGCAAATAAATCTAAGGGGCGGCTAAGTATGTCTCACACTATGGGAGCAATTAGGGACTTGGGACTCTCATATCATCACCATCATCATAAACATGCACATAAAGGAATAGGGACAAAGGGAAACCTCTAATAAATACATAGCATAATGAGTCAGACTCAATAGTACATAGCCATAACAACATCCAACAACACCTCTAGTCATGAATAAAATGATGGCCAGGACATCTCACTGGCTCAACCTTATAATATAGTATACAAAACTAGATAAGTCTAAGTGATAGCATGATAGTGAATGGTTGTCATCCCCCAAAATGTAGGACTCACCAATAGCAATTCCTCACCTGAACCGACTAGCCATGTGGAGGAGAAAGATAGAAAGGAGCTCTGATTCCTATATGGTGAGATCATGTAGGCAAAAAGTATATGTTAGTACTTGAAAGGTACTAAGTATGCAGGGTAAACATGCAATAAAGAACATAAACCATAATTAGACAATATGCATCATCATAATCAATGGATATAAGCTTAATATGAAATAAATGTTCAATGCCTTTGTAAAAACATGCATAAGGATTGGCAAATCACAAAAACATATCATACACAGATGGAAAAAGACCATAATTGATAAATAAGACCAAGTGAGTTACTCTTTGCAATCCCGGTGTTCACTCTACACTAAATAAAAGAGGGAGTGGTCTACTTTGTCAAGATAGACCATCAACTCACCTTATGATATAACCTTTTTGGAGAGTGTTACGAATATCCCTACCTTACTATATGGCCTTTCCGGTAGGTAAAATAAGATGTTCTTGCATTACGATACAATTTTTGCGGTAGGAGTTAAGAGTGTCCTTACCTTACGTTACAATCTTTTCGGTAGGAGTTAAGAGATGTCCTTACCTTATGATACAATATTTTTGGTAGGAGTTAAGAGATGTCCCTACATTACGATACAATATTTTTGATAGGATTTACAAAATGTCCTATGGTGACACATAGTTAAGGGACAATGGCTACCAACCAAGGTCCTCTTGGTCCTAGGTCAACAATCCCAGGGAATACTCAAGTCATATACATAGTCATTGTTAGGACCCGCAATGTAATTTAAACCGAACGTCCTTAATTAGTTTGATTTAATAAAGTTTGGGACCAAATGTAACAATTTACTTAAGTTAGGTCCATAAGAATAAAAAGGGATGTGGGGTCAAGGTGAGTGTCTTTTGTTGATTGGCACAAGTGTGTGTGCGTGCCTATATATATGTGTGTATATCTTGTGCAAGATATACAAATCTACACTTAGCAAAATAAAAAAAAATTGTTGAA
>JAOTQJ010068336.1:0-13333 GCA_025642045.1 Solanum sejunctum | reverse complement strand
TATATGAGTATGGATTACTTAAGCATGTTTTACTTATGCATTGATCCTACATGTCATATTGCTATATCATGCCTATTACCTATTGCTATACATGTTGAATATGAAGCTTATCTCTTGTTGCATTGCATTCCACATACTTAGTATATTCAGATGTACTAATGCATACTCTTGCCTATATGATATCACTATGTAGGAACCGGTGCCCAAATTAGTTATCCTCTTCCTCCACGTGGCTAGGTGGTCCTATTCCATGCTTGTTGGTGAGAACTCTATTTCAGAGACTTTGGTTTATGTTTTCCTCTTATCTATCTATATGCTATGTTGTACTTGATTATGAAGGTAATCCCGCTTACTTAGTCTTGGCCCCCATTTTATCTATGTATATAAGGTATTTGTTGAAAAAGTTATGTATTTATGATATGAGCTATGATTCCTTGTCTCTTGATCTTAATGTGTTGCAAAGCTTTACTTTAGGCCTAATGCTCCATTCTATTCTACATTTCTTTTATATGCTTACACGACCAAGGATGTGTAATGACAAGTTAAGAGTCTTTTTTGGGTTCCTTCGGGTTCTCCATTCTGCGTGTCACGTCTAGGCCCTAGGCTTGGGTCGTGAAAATATATCATTTAGGCATTCCTTGTTATATAATCACAGATAATGAAAATCTGTTCAACAACAAATTGATGGATAACATTTGTGATCCCTTTTGGCTTCAAGCAACATAATTCGTCAATGTATTATGCTGCTGCAAATTGATTGGCCGAAGCATTTAACCAAACTTTATGCAACTTATTAAAGAATGTTGTCTCCAAATCTAAGAGATATTGGCATGATAGAATGGAAGAAGCCCTTTGGGCATATCAGAGGACTCATCGTACGCCAACTCAAGCAACTCCATACTCTCTTATTTTTGGAACTTAAGCAGTCCTTTCGCTTGAACGCTAAATACCATCATTGCGGCTTGCCATCTAAGAAGGACACGCTAAAGAGGAAAATGCTCGTTTACGCCTTGAAAAATTAGAAGCTCTCGATGAGAAGAGGTTGGAAGCACAATAAAGACTTGACTATTATCAAGCAAGTCGTTCTCGTGCTTTCAATAAAAAGGTACACCCCAGGTCCTTCCAAGTTGCTGATCAAATCCTTGCTGTAAGAAGACTAGTCATCATATCTAATAAATTGGGAAGCAAGTTCAACTCGAAATAGGATGGTCCATATATTATCCAAGAAACTTATTCAAGTGGAGCTTACAAGCTTGTAGATGCTGATGGCTTGTGGATTGGTCCCATCAATGGAAAGTTCCTGAAGAGTTACTATCCTTAAAGCTGCATCATACTCCTAGCCAGCAAGAGTAGAAACTATGTACGACACCCAAAAATTGCATGGTTTCTTGAAGAAGTACTATCCTTAAAGCTGCATCAAGATTTCTTGCATGATTTCACTCATTAATTGCATGGTCACACTAACATTACACACCCACCAAGTGTTTGATAAAATGTCCTGGTTAGGGTTCTTGAGCCATTGATGTTCTATTGAATGACCTATGATTTATATAACTTTATTATAATGAAAGTCTAGTATAATTGTGTTGATTTCACGAAAAGTATACAAAATGTTGGAAGTTGATAAATTGCCTCGTTCAAGAGGTAGCAGGCCTGAACTACCATGTTGGGAGGTATATACCTTAATTGCCTTGCTCGAGAGGTAGTAGGCCTATATAACCATGTTGGGGAAGTTTGTACCTCAATTGCCTCGCTCAAGAGGTAGTAGGCTCGTGCAATCATGTTATTGGGTTTGTACCTTAATTGCCTCGCTCGGGACGTAGTAGGCTCGTGTAACCATGTTGAGATGTTTGTACCTCAATCGCCTCAGCAAGGAGGTGGTAGGCCTTGGTTACTCATAATGGTCTCTTCCTACAGTTGTAAATTGGTCTATGTGAGCATGTTTTACTACAACCATTGACCATGATGCCATATTGTTATTATGCTATCTATTGAATATTATTATGCACTTTTACCATGTTGCCTATCTCTTGTTGCATTGCATCCTTCATACTTAGTACATTCAAACATGCTAACGCATACTCTATGCCTACATGACATCACCATGTAGGAACTGGAGCTCCACTTGATCCTCCTCTTCCTCCATGTGGCTAGCGCAATTTCTCTACAAAGCTAGTTGGTGAGTCCTCAATTCAGGGGAAAATATTTATGATCTCATGCTACGAACTAGATTATCTTTCTTTTATGTATGTATTGATTATGAGGGTGAGCCCGGTTGTTTGTCTAAGCCCCCGCTAAGTTCTATGGTTAGAGGTGTTATTGGACATATTATGTATAATGCTATGAGTGTTGACTCTCTTTTGACTCTTGATGCTTATGAAATGAATGTTGTCCCTTAGCCCCATTTATCCCTATTTACCTCCTCTTATTGTATTTTATTGCTTCCAAGACCAAGGATATGTAATAGTATGTTAAGAGGCTTGCTTAGGGTCCCGTTAGGTTCCCCATGCTCCATGTCATGTCTAGACCCTAGGCTTGGGTCATCACAAACTTGGTATTAGAGCACTAGGTTGTTAATGGTCCTCGGCATCCAACACACCATGTCAATTAGAGTCTTATTCATGATTGTGTCATGTACCACAACTATGAGAAAGAGGCTATGAGACATTTTAGGAAATTTTTTTCACAACCCAAAAAAGGGCCTAGACGTGACACGATGAATGGGGAACCCAAAGGGACACCTAATCAAGCCTGTTACCTTATCATTACACATCATAGGTAGTAGAAGCATATAAAAGATATAAAGTAAGAAGAAGGGGAAAAAGGGCTAAGGGAAAGCTTGCAAAATATCATCATCCAGAAATAAGGAGTCAAGGCTCATATTGTAGATACACATCTTTTCCAATAAACACCTCTAAATACACAGATAAGAGCGGGGGCCAAGATAGAGTAATCGGGCTCACCCTCATAGTAAAAATAAAACATAAAGTAGAATGTCTCAATACAAAGCAATAGAAACATAGACTAAGGTCCCTAAAATGGAGGACTCACCAACTAGCTTGAAATAACACCTACTAGCCACGTGGAGGAGGAGGAGGATCACTTGGGCTCCGGTTCCTATATGGTGTGATCATGTAGGCAAGAGTATGCATTAGTATGTTTGAATGTATTAAGTATGTGGGATGCAATACAACAAGAGGTAAGCTAATCAACATGCATAGCAATAGACAATAGGCATGATATAGCTATATGACATATATGATCAATGAATAAGTAAACCATGCTTAAGTAACCTATGCTTATATAGGATATCATATGTGTAAAAGAGACCACACTAGATTTCCAAATGTACAACCCTTTGGTAGGTTAGTATGATGCCACCCCATCACTTAGGTGGATGACTACTAACCCTCACCTAAGTTGGTGATAATGTCGCCCCATCACCAAGATGGAGAGGTACAAACCCTTCCCTAGATTGATGAATACAAACCCCCATCTAGGTTAGTGATGATGCCACCCAATCACTAGGTGGAGAAGTACAAACCCTTCCCTAGGTTGATAAGTACAAACCCCCATCTAGGTCATTGATGAGCTGCCCCATCACAAGGTGTAGAAGTATAAACCCTTCCCTAGGTTGATGAGTACGAAACCCCATCTAGGTGATTCGAGTTCTTAGTTCCCCCCGATATGGCATGGTCTAATGCAATACTTTATATAGAATATATCATATACATAAGCTCATTTCATCATCATATAATCAATCATATCATATCTTATGCATTGGACCTTTAAGTCCTCAAGAAACTACATCCGAACATTTTATCAAACACTTAGGGTATGTGTAATGGGGGTGAAAGACCATGAAATTTAGAGATGAAATCATGCAGGAAAATCTGTACTAAAACCACCAATTAACACCTTGCAACAATCCAAGATATTCACACCAAAACCCCTCATCAAATCCAATATTAGATCTAAGATTTAAATCTTAAAACATGCTAAAATAACTATACATTCATGAACTCAAATCAGTGTGCACTAAATTTCTTAAATATATAGGACCCACATATAAAATCAACTTTAAATCATGCAATATTAGTAAAAAATAGGCTTAGACACTATGGGTGAGAGGACCCAATGGTTCAACACCACATACCTTAGCTTAGAGATGAACTTGGTGAAGATTGGAGATAGATACTTGAAGCTTGAAGAAGAACCTTAAAGGAGAACCTTAGCTTGGGATGACGGTTTGAGATTTGAGTTTGGGGAGCGAAAATATGGCTAAGTGTTTTAGTGAGTATTGGGGAATGTTTTGAATGATATGAGGGTGAAATTTGGCTACGTATAGGTAAAAGCATGTATGGAACCCTTGGGCCCAAGACCCAAATCCTTGGATCTGAAATAGAAAATTGCTCAAATAAGGCACTAGCACGTCGCGCCAGTGTTGCAAAATACACACTGGAAATTACATTCTTGAATTTTTGTAATTGCTAATTCTTCGCTCTTAAATCAGGGTTAGACTATTTTACTCCTAATTTTGACTCTCTGAACAAGAATATGAAGTCGAATTTCAAAATTATAAACGGATTTTGAGATATATGAAAATTAAAATCTGGGCATTCTGAGGCACATTTTTGGGCACTTTTTGGGGTCATTTCAATATCTCCCCCTTGGAAACATTCGTCCCTGAATGTAAAAGAAACGTACATGACAAGAGTAATCATGAACAAATCAGCCCCAACAAGAATGAATCATTACACATAAAACACCATTTTCAAAATATCAATATAAGTGTAAAATCATTATAAATTTGCCACCTTAAACATAAATGCATATGAATGGCATAGGGGTTAAAACATAAGACTTGGAATTATTGGAAAAGGGACTTGATATGTTATCATAATCTTGAATAGAATGAAAGAGGTACAAATATTGCTTCTTTATGCCTACACCATCTCCACGAGAGACACACAGAAATGGACAACTCCACCAACAGGGCCTTGACGAACACCACATCAATATTAGCCAACTTCTTCACTCATCCGTCCACACCTCCACCGGGACCTTCTCCTAAGTCAACTTATCCTCTACATCACCCACAATTTTAAAGAGTTCTATAGCTCTAAAGTCATCAACACATGCCAGCCACATAGAAGCATAACAAACCGGATAAACCATACCCCTACCATAGGCAATCCCTAAATACAACCTTACAAACCTCCCTCTACACTCTTATAAGGACTCACAATCTTCAACCCAATTGTCAACCTTAAATACACCTAACCCACTTGGTACCATAACCACCATCTCCCCCTTGGGAGACAACCTCCACTCTATCATCTTCTCACTCAAAACTTCCAACTCTAATATGACGAGATCAAGGCCTTGCTTAAACTAAATCTCTTAACCTAAGAAGATTTAGAACCTTCAAGAACACTATAGTATCATTCTCAACTTAACTCCCTATTTAGCCAACCTATGGACTCCACTAGTCACCCTTTTACCATCATTACCACAATACTAGACTACCCATAGGCACCCTTATTAGAGCACCAACCACAACATTAGCCTTATCGAGAGAAATAATGTATACTCATTTCTTAATCCTTAAAGAATTCTAACCACTTTCTTGCTACCCACAATGCACACGTATCATATCTAGCAAACAACCTCTCCTACTCCAAGACTTGCAACACTACCCTAAATTGATTCATAAGATCTAAACAAATCAATACCTTATCACTAGAGACCACCACAAATACATTACGGAAGGGTTTTAAGACCCTATTCAAGAAGCCCACAACACCATCGGTGCATAAGTCCACCAAACAACTCCATCATTACTAATAATGCTCACTCCTAGTTCGAAAAGACACTTAGGGATATCAACTACCCTCATCATCACTTGGGGACAAAGCCCGAACCTCAAATCAACATTAGAGAAGTGACTAGCCCATTGTAGTTTTCCAAATAGATCAACCATCCTCAACCATCATGTAACAACCTTATGGGTTCTACACTCATTGGAAGCATGCTATGCAAGTAGCCAAACTAGCTCAAGACCTCCAACCTACCAAGCTAAACTGTCATCCCACAAGAATCTCAACCTCTTGTCAAAATCATACCATAAAATGAAATTAGGCTTACCCATAACATAATATTTTTTTTCAAACTAATTCATGTACATGAATGCATATGTTATGAACAATGAGGAAATGACATGGGTAATTAAGACTTCCATTTAAAATCAACATTTATATTATGAAGTTGTAGTGAAAACATAATTAATTCCATAATTAAATCCATATGGTAATCTCTCATGCATAAATAATTCAAAAAGGAAACATGCATACTTATAACTTCATTAACCCGAAATAAATCCTCATATAATGGTTTAAATCACATTAAAATCATCAAATAAACACTACCCATGCATCAATAGAATTTTAGGAATCATAATATTCAAATCCCAAATTAAGATAAGTAAAATCCATGTGGGTTTTCTTGAAAATAATTTTGGGTCTCCTTGATTGGAAGGAACTAAGGATCGACCCACATACATATGAATCCTACTAGCACCAAGGAATAACCCAAGAAATAGCAATTCCTAGACCTATCAAATCACCCTACTCAAAACATCTGTCACATCATGGCCTTACTTAGGGTCAACTAAGTCGTAGGAGCAACATTAGAAAAGAACCTACTCACAATCTCTGATGGGCCCACTAAACCCAAGAGGCTTCTAATATCCGATGAAGTCTAAGGTCTAGGCTAATCTCTAATCACCTTCGTCTACTAAGGTCCGCCTTAATACCAGCACCCAACACCACACACCCTAGGAAGGCAACTTCCTATCACCAAGATTCCCAACTTGCCTACTTAGCACCCAACCTTCTTCATTGAATTTCTAGTACTACCCTCAAATAATTCACATGCACTACCTCATTAGGGGACGAACCATATTATCATCACCAAAACTACCATAAACTTATTAGAGTAAGGACTAAAGATCTTACTCATGAGACTTATAGGCATAACCGGTGTACTAGTCAAACCAAGGACATTTCAAAGCCTCATATACCACTAACAACAATTCTATAGACAAAACAATTTAGGTTCAACACCTCCATTTCTCACAAGATGACAAGTGCAACCACTTAGAGACCCAATTGTACCTTAAGACAAGAAATGGACCTACCTCCCTTGCTACCACTTATCAACTTCTCAATCAAAGACACACTTATTAGGGATTTGGGATCTAGCTCTACAGGTTCTACCATCCATAAAAACACAACATGCATGTAGCCATTCCATCCCTAGCACAACACCAAAATCCACCATATCAAATTCAACAAGTCATAAGGTAAGACCTAATGCAATAAGAACCTGGCACAACACCTATGAACTTCCTAGCAACAATATACCCAACAAAAGGATAGACACCAAAGAGCCACGCAACACCTTTGGCATACATGAAACCCCACTAGCAACCAAAAGAATAAAGAAGAAATAGGGGCACACCGAGTCTAACAATATATGCAAAATAAAGCCAACAAAACTTTAACTTACCTGTAATAGCATCGGGCATCTCATACCTCATCGAGTCACTTGACCTCACGACCACTTTGATCTAAAGGTCGACCATATGGGCAATCTGGAATTCTGTGGCCTATCTCAACACGCCCAAAGAATACACCCATGTTTCTTCAACATGCGCCATAATGAGTCCTCCCACATTTTAGGCATCTAGGATGAGTTATCCCAATATCACCCCCTTTACTCTTATTATGTTTTCGACGACAATCCATTTTCTTATGACCCATCTCCCCACAATCATAACAAGTATTAGTACCTCTCAAGCATGGGCCATTATGACAACTACCATATCTCAGGCACCTAGCATAGGGCACCACACCACCACCAACTCTACCTTTGAAACTTTGGAACTTACCTATATTACGGGCCCTCTTGGCCTCACTACCTCCCTCTTAGCACTAGAAGTCTTAGAAGCATCCACTTGATGATTGAGTTGAGTTGCTAATGTTGTCACCCCTTTGGCCATTACTCATAGAGCATTTTAAACCTCCATATTCGATATATTGGCGTCTTGAGTAGCTTGAGACATATCCTGAAAAATAATGATTAGGGGTTAGCAGTAAGCCTTAGGGGATCTAACTCTTTTGCATGACATAGATCTTGAAGAAGTGAAATATTTTCTAAAATGACTTATAGCTTCCTTCTCATCGTTGTAGTGCATAGCACAACCATGAATAAGACTCTAATCGATATGGTATGTTAGACTCTGAGGATCTATCAACCTAGTACTCTGATATAAAGTTTTTCACAACCCAAAATAGGGCCTAGCGTGACACGGCGAATGGGGAACCCAAAGGGACCCCACTCAAGCCTCTTAACTTATATTATATATCATGGGTCGTGGAAGCATGTAAAATATATAAAGTAAGAATAAGGGGCAAAATGGCTAAAGGAGAGATTGCAAAATATCATCATCAAGAGAGAAGGAGTTACGGCTCATATCATAGATACACAACTTGTCTAATAAACACCTCTAAATACATATATAAGAGTAGGGCCAAGACAAAGTAATCGGAATCATCCTCATAGTAAAAATAGAACATAAAGTAGAATATCTCAATACAAAGCAATAGAAACATAGACTAAGGTCCCCAAAATGGAAGACTCACAAACTAGCTTGACTAGCACCAACTAGACATGTGAAGGAGAAGGATGATTACTTGAATTACGATTCCTACATGGTGATATCATGTAGGCAAGAGTATTCATTAGTACGTTTGAATATACTAAGTATGTGAGATGCAATGCAACAAGAGATAAGCTTCATAATCAACATGCATAACAATAGATAATAGGCATGATATAGCAATATGCCATGTATGATCAATGCATAATTAAAACATACTTAAGTAACCCATACTCATATAGGATATCATATGTGTAGAAGAGACAAAGCTAGATTTCCAAATGTACAACCCTTTGGTAGGTTATAGATTATGGTGCCCCATCACTTAGGTGGATGAGTATTAATCCTCATCTAGGTTGGTGGTAATTTCGCGCCATCACTAAGGTGGAGATGTACAAACCCTTCCCTAGGTTGATGAATACAAAACCCCATCTATGTTAGTGATGATGCAGCCCTATCACCAGGTGGAGAAGTACAAACCCTTAAACAAGGTTGACGAGTACAAACCCCTATCTAAGTTAGTGATGATGCCGCCCCATCACTAGGTGGAGAAGTACAAACCCTTCCCTAGGTTGATGAGTACGAACCCCTATCTAGGTTATCTGGGTTCTTAGTCCCTCCAGATTGGGCATGGTCTAATGTAATACTTTATGTAGAATATATCATATATATAAGCTCATTTCATCATCATATAATCAATCATATCATATCTCATGCTTTGGACCTTCAACTACTCAAGAATCCACATCCGAATATTTTATCAAACACTTAGGGGCTATGTAATAGGGGTAAAAGACCATGTAATTTAGAGATAAAATCATGCAAGAAAATCTGTAGTAAAATGACCAATTAATACCTCCCCAAGACATTCACACCAAAACCCCTTATCAAATCCAACATTAGATCTAAGATTTAGAGCTTAAAACATATTAAAACAACTATACTTTCATGAACTCAAATCACTGTGCAGTAAGTTTCTTAATATACAAGACCCACATGTAAAATCAACTTTAAATCATGCAATATTAGTAAAAAAGAGGCTTAAGAACCATGGGTGAGAAGATCCAATAGTTCAACAACACATACCTTAGCTTGAAAATGAACTTGGAGAAGATTGGAGATGGAGACTTAAAGCTTGAAGAAGAACTTATAGGAGAACCTTAGCTTAGGATGAGTGTTTGGGACTTGAGTTGGGGGTATGAAAATATGGCTAAGTATTTTACTGATCATTGAGAATGTTTTGGAGGATATGAGGGTGAATTTAGGCTAAGTAATGGTAAAAACACATATAGGAAGCCTTGCGCCCAAGACCCAAAGCCTTGGACCCAGAATAGGAAAATGATCAAAATAAGGCGCTGGCGCGTCGCACAAGTGTCGCGGAATACACACTAAAAATTTCATTCTTGAACTTTCATAACTACTAATTCTTTGCTCTTAAATTAGGGTTAGACCCTCTTCCCCCTAATTTTGACCCCTTGAATAAGAATATGAAGTTGGATTGTCGAAATAATAGATGGATTTTAGGATAGATGGAAAGTAAAATTTTAGGCATTTTGAGGCACATTTTTGGGCTCTTTTTGGGTCATTTCATGTTTCCCTTCTTCTTACTCTATGTCATGCTATAGAAGTTAAGGTAAGGATTTTCCCCTAACTATATTCTTTTTTATTCTAGATCATGCCCAACACAAGAGGAAAAAGAGCCCGTACACCTAAGGAGCAATTGGCTCATGGTGAGCTTTGGTATCTCTCACTTTGCTTACACAAGTTGTGGGTAATCAAGCCAACCAAAGGGCCTAAGTACGTTATACTCCTATTCTGGTATCTCAGGTGAGACACTTCATAAGGATGAAGCTACTAGAATTCTATAGGTTTAAGGTAGATGAGGACCCTCGAGAGTTCATTGATGAGGTCTACAAGGTGTTGGCTATCATGGGTTTGTTAGATCGAAAGAGAATACGGAGTTGGCAGCCTACTTAACCAAATGGGTCACACAAATATGGTTTAATCAATGGAAGAAGGAAAAAGGGAATCAATAATGTGGTACTACGGGAGGAGTTCAACGCGACTTTCCTCATCAGTTTATCCCTTTTGAGCTTAGGGAAGCCAAATTGGTGGAGTTCATGAACTTGGAACAAGGATATATGAGTGTGAGAGAGTATACCCTCAAGTTCAACCAACTCTCAAAGTATGCTCCATAATTGGTTGCCGACTCAAGGTCTAGGATGAATAAATTTATGATGGGTGTTTCCAATTTAGTAAGTGAAGAATGTCATACCTCTATGTTTATTTATGAAACGGATTTGTCCTATTTGATGACTTATGTCGAATAATTGGAGGGTGAAAAATTAAGGAAGAGTAGGGGTCATAAGGCCAAGAGGTCCTGTTTTGTTGGTAAGTTCCAAAGTATCAAGGGTGGCTGGTTTTATCAAGGCCAAGGGTATTCTCATGTTCCTAGTACGAGATTTGCCAATGACTACCCAAGGCCTCAAGATGGTAGTGGTGTGATTCCCAGACCCATGTATCTAAGATGTGGTAAGGGTCATAGTGGCCCATGCTTGAAGGTTACTAATGCTTGTTATGATTGTGGGGAAGTGGGCCACAAGATGATAGATTGCCCATATAATCGCAATAAGGGTAAAAATGTTCTTCCTCAAGGCTAGTGTGCTAATGCAGTTCTTTTGGGAAGAGGTGGTCAACAAGGTGGTGCCCCAAGGGATAATTGGTTTTATGCTTTATATGGGAGGCAAGGGGTTGATGAGGTGCTCGATGTCATAAGTGGTATGTTAAAAGTTTTTGATTTTGATGTGTATGCATTGATTGATCCGGGTACCACTCTTTCTTTTGTTACCCCTTTTGTTACCTCTTTTGTTGCCAAAAAGATCCATGTTGAGCCTGAATTCTGGTGTGAGTCTTATAAGGTGTCTACTTCTATTGGTGCATCTATTGTTGCTAGAAAGGTCTATAGGAATTGTCCCATTTGTATGTTGCATAAGAATATTGACTAGTGATCTTGCTAAGTTGGATATGGTTGATTTTGATATCATTCTTGGGATGGATTTGTTGCATGCATACTATGCCTCTATTGATTGTAGAGCCCGTAGGGTCAAGTTTCAATTCTCAAATGAACCCGTCCTTGAGTGGGAGGGTCATAATGTGGTGGTCAAGGGTTGGTTTATCTCTTACGTTAAACCCCGTAAGATGATCTCTAAAGGGTATCTCTATCATCTTGTGATGATTAGGGATGTGGAGTCCAAAGTTCTTCCATAGAGTCGACTTCGGTGGTAAATGAGTTCCTTCATATCTTTCCAAATGACCATACTAGTGTTCCTCCTAAGAGAAAAATAGATTTTGGTATATACCTTCTCCCCAATACTCAACCCATTTCTCTTCCCCCTTATCGTATGGCCCCGACAGAGTTAAAGGAGTTGAAGGAGCAACTGAGGGATTTGTTGGAGAAGGATTTTTTTAGGCCTAACCAATCACCTTGGGGTGCACAAATGTTGTTTGTGAATAAAAAGGATGGGTATCTTAGAATGTGTATTGACTATTGGCAACTTAATAGGGTCACCATCAAGAATAAGTATCATCTACCAAGAATTGATGATTTGCTTGACCAACTTCAAGGGACTAGTTTCTTTACTAAGATTGATCTTTAGTCCGGGTATCATCAAGTGTAGGCGCGGGAGTCTGACATTCACCGGACGACCTTCTGTACTAGGTATGGGTACTATGAATTTATGGTTATGTCTGTTGGGTTGAATAATGCACGGGCTATCTACGTAGATGTTACGAATAGGGTTTTTAAACCCTACCTCAATTTGTTTATTATGGTCTTCATTGATGATATATTAATCTAGTCTCATAGTGAGGAGGAGCATATGGCTCATTTGAGGGTAGTGCTACAAAGATTGAGGGAAGAGAAGTTTTATGCTAAATATGAGACATGTGAATTTTGGGTGAAAGAGGTTTCCTTCTAGGTCATGTGGTATCAGGGGATGGTATTAAGGTGGATCCTAAAAAGTTGGATGTGATTAGAAATTGACCTAGACTATTGGACCCATCGGACCTTAGAAGTTTCTTGGGCTTAGTAGGTTACTACCGGAGGTTTATGAATGAGTTTTCTTCTATTGCTTCTCATATGACTATGTTGACTCAAAAGAAGGCTAAGTTTGTGTGGACCGATGAGTGTGAAAAGAGTTTCTAAACCTTGAAGGATAAGCTTGTCTCCACTCCTATCTTGTCTCTACCGAAAGGGTTGGAAGGTTTTGTTATGTATTGTCATACCTCCTAGATAGGTTTGGGTTGTGTGTTGATGCAAAATGGTAAGGTAATAGCCTATGCTTCTAGTCAACTCAAAGTGCATGAAAAGAATTATCCTACTTATGATCTTAAATTAGCCGCCGTGGTTTTTTCTTTGATAATGTGGCATTATTATTTGTATGGGGTGCATGTTGATGTATTCACCGATCCTAAGAGTCTCCAATATGTTTTCACTCAAAAAAATCTCAACTTGAGGCAAAGAAGGTGGTTGTGACTTCTTAAGGATTATGATATGAGTGTGCATTATCATCCCGGTAAGGCTAATATTGTGGTGGATGCTTTGAGTAGGGT
>JAOTQJ010068316.1:0-13337 GCA_025642045.1 Solanum sejunctum | reverse complement strand
CTATGTATTTTCGAAGCATTGAGACGTGAAAAACTAGATGAACCATTGAAAGCTCTTGGGGTAGCTCTAGTTCATATGTAACTTGCCCGAACCTCTTAATAATCTGATTTGGTCCTATGTAACGTGGACTCAGTTTTCCTTTCTTACCAACCTCATAATGCCTTTCAGTGGAGACACCTTAAAAATACCTAATCCTCTACTGAGAATTCCAGTCCTCTCCTTCTAGCATCCGCATATGATTTGTAACGACTTTGGCCTATTTCTAGCCGTTGTTGTATTATCTTAACCTTTTATATGGCTTGTTGTACTAGATTTGTCCGAAGTAAGGTGGTTTCACCCACTTCAAACCATCCAATTAGTGACCTACACTTCCTTCCACATAAAGCTTCATAAGGTGCCATCCTTTTTGCATACAAATAAAACTGGTGCAGCCCAAGGGGACACACTAGGTCTTATAAAATCCTCTCCAACAAGTCTTTTAACTAATCTTTTATTTCACGAAATTCTACCAGGGCCATTCTATATGGAGGGATAGAAATGGGTTGAGTGCCTGGGAGTAAGTCAATACCAAAATCTATTCCTCGTTCAAAAGGTAAGCCTGGAAGTTCTTTAGGGAACACATCAACAAATTCATTCACCACTGAAACTGATTGAAGAGTTGGCGATTCTGCCTCCATATCCCTCACTCTAACTAAATGACATATATAACCCTTAGATATCATCTTTCTAGCCTTAAAATAAGAGATAAACTTCACCTTTGGTGCCCCAACATTACCTTCCTATTCAAGAACTGCCTCATTTGGAAAGTGAAAGTACACTCTCTTAGTTCAGCAATCCACAGTGGCATACCAAGAAGCTAACCAATCCATACTCTTTATAACATCAAATTTCACTATTTATAACTCAATTAGGTCAGCCGATGTGTCATGGTCAGAAACAGTTACTACATAGTCATAATAAACCCTCTTAGCCATAATAGACTCATCAGTTAGTGTAGACACTTCAAAGGGTTTCTTCAATAGCTTGGGTGTTCTCTTAAGCATTCCAACAACTAGTGGAGTGATGTATGATAGTGTAGACTAGGGTCAATTAATGCATATATATTATGTGAAAAGATAGACAATGTACCTATGACCACATAGGGTGAAGCTTCCAAATTTTGCCGACTCCCCAAAGCATAAGTGCAATTCTGGACTCCGCTAGAGCTACATGCCCCTCTAACACCTCTACCATAACCCATAGATGCTTGTTGACCCCTACCTATTGGATGAATGGACAATGATGATGCAATAGCTAACCTAGTAGATTGTGTTATACCACCCATATGTCTCCTCGGGCAATCTCTTATCATATGCTCTGGCACACCACACCAATAACAAGTGTTTGTCCCAACACAACATATAATCGGATGATTCCTTCCATACTATTTACAAGGCTGCCTAGGAGTCATTGGTTAGCCTGTCGAATATCCTATTGTCCATATACCTTGTCCCTTACCTCATTGACCAAACTGATTACTTCAAGACCCTTGAAATTGTAGTGGAGCACTGGTTGCAGAGGAGGAGGAGGATGGCCTAGGCGGTCTATTAGAAAACTGAGGCCTAAGATCACCTTGGGGTGGTGTAAACTACCTTGTAGATCTGGTCCTCTTAGCCTACCCTGTTTCCAACTCTTGTATCCTTCTCATTTGCCTCTGATCATCTAATTTTTGTGCAAAAGCTTGCATTTATCTCGCTATATCCATGTCTTTGTTCAAGGAAGCAAAGGTACAATCCCTGACCTGATACGTATCCAACCTATCTGCATATTGGTGAACTCTATCTGCCATAGTAGTAACTACAATAAAAGAAGCATACCTTGCCAGGAAATTAAAGTGAAGGCTATACTCCCTTACGCTCATATTCCCTTGGTGGAGATTCGGGAACTTATCTGCATGGGCCTCTCGGATCTTTAATGGCAAATAATAGTCAAGAAATGCCTCTTTAATTCTTTCCAGGTAGTTGGAGGTGCATCTATATCCTTAGATTGCTTCCAAGCTTAATACCACAATATAGCCACACCCTTCAACCTATATATCGCTAACTCAATAACTTTTGTACCACTCACATGCATAACATCTTAAGTGCGCTCAGTCTAATCAATAAAGTCTTGGGGATCTTCATTAGGATCTGACCTAGTGAAGAATAGAGGGTCCAAATTAAGGAAATCACGTATCCTTGTGCCAACTGCCCTATTCACACCACCTGCACCTATAACTGGACCTTCCTATCTTTGGCCTTGGCCAGCAACTATACGAGTCAATAGTTGGACTGTATTTCTCAGATCTTGCATGGTAGCATTAATAGGTGGTTATGGGGGAATTTCACTACTTTTGGGTTCATCAGGAACTGGAGGAGTTGGAGACGTCTGTGGTAAAGACTCCTCTTGAACCTCATTTTGTTGTCTCACCTGGCAAGGTAAAAGAACGACCACTTTCACTCCCTTCCCTTTACCTTTGTTTTGCCTACTTTTTGGTATACTTACTGTACAAAATAAGTTAGGAATTAGACATAATGCACCTATTCCACTTGGCATTATGGCATAATCTAAAGAATAAAAATAAATTAACAACTCCTAAATGCCATGTAGCCTCCTGCTTATAAATGTGGTGCACAACACTTTGATAAACAAGACTCTACATAGATATGGCTTTGTAGACTCCCTAGGATGACCCGCTCTAATACCACTTCTGTCATGCCCCAAAGTCCCGTTAGGGCGGACTGACACTCATTGTCGATAAGGATCGGGAGAACCAACTTGTATTTATGTGATTTCTATATATATTATAAGGGGTTTCTATGTTTGACATTCCTTTAAGAAAATAAAAAGTGATAACAAGCGAAAATGAAATACATATGGCTAGGCCGTTGGGGCCACGATGTTTAAAGTATGACAGATGATCACACTTTAATTTATATAGACTATAAAGCCTCTAGATAAGGAAAAGTATCTGATAAGGGTCAAGATAGTCCCCACCTCGATTAACTGTACAACACAAAATTATAAGCTCTAGACAGAAAGCTCCGAAGAAACCTGGAGCTTGGTAATAGCAGCTCGATGTCCTGTACTTCTACTGGGGAGATCTACCAGCACCTATACCTGCAGCTTGAAATGCAGGTCCCTCCTAAGAGACGTTAGTACAGGATAATGTACAGAATATATAAGGAAGGACATACTGTACATGAAGTAACAACTCAAATAAAACCATGCACTGGCGTAAGATTAGAGACCGCCTTTGGTTTTACTTTGGGATCATGTACTTTATGTTCTTTATACTACTTTACCTTTACTGTATAGTCTGTGCATAACATGTAATACAAATAATCAGCTGATTAGTGGTCAAACTGTATCGGGAACGTCCCTGGCTAGGTTCTTCCTTAACCCTTGGGCTACCACCCGTGATAGGGTCATCCCTGGCTAGGTGACCCCTTGGGCTATCACCCATCAATAAATAATATACTTTACCTTTCAATTACCTTTGAGATGGTTCTTTTAGTGGTCACGATATTGGAGCTATAGGGTTGTATATATAGCATGTGACATGTAGATAATCATACAAGACAATATGATAATGAAAAGAGTACGTTACACAAATAATGAAATGCGTATGAAATGAAAAAACTCATGAACTTTATCTAGTAACAGGAACCCATATAACTTAGTATCCAAGCATGTATGCAGATTTGTAGGTGACTATATACGGAAGCATATGAACATGTCAAACATTGGAGACATGGTTAATAGTTGTGTCGGAGTTGGGAAGTGCCTGTATGTGCCAAGGAAGAATCTAGATTTCATGCCAAGTAATACGAAATCAAGTAGCCTTACATACCTCATTGTATGATCTTGTTACTATCTCGAGATAACCTTACCTTCCTCCAAATATTTATCTACAATATAGTAGGTGATAAAACTAGCATTAGCAGCCAATAAATACATCTTGGCAGCCCAATCACATAAAAAAAATAACACATGGACAGCAAGCGGATATTTATAAACCTGAGCGTATCCTTACAACCTTTCTTCCTCTAATGGTATTTCGTAATACACATTACCATGTATACATCATGTGAAGCATGTTTTAGTGCCATAACAGTCTTACAATAACCCACAAAGCATAACACATAAAATTCTACAAATGGACAGCATAACATTACCTCCCTTCACTACATTTTGACGTCAACAATTCCAAACCTGTCCCAACTCTAACCAAACTAATCCAACAATATTTATACAGAAAAATAGCCTTGAACCTGTCCTAGAACAGTAACAAATCAGTCATTAAGGACATGAGACAACGGCCTTCCATCCATCAGCCCACAAGTTCGAATTAACATTACACTTAATATAGCACAATAAAATTCATCTGTTAAATCAAACCAAAATCAGGGTAGCAATCTTAGGGTAATATATATAACACAAACCATGTTAAGAACATCAAATTATCTTTGTAGTATAGCCCACAAACCATAGAGAAGTCACTAAAACAAAAGGCAAATGTGCAGCAACTTTTTAAACACATGTTGTCCAAATTTTTAGCATAAGTATAACTAGCACATACTCCTTGTTTTTTATAAGAAAACCATACTAAATACATATGTAAACTTACTTACCACTGCCATCAAAGTGTAGGGCTTCTCCAAGAACCGTAGAAGTTCCATTGTGGCTACTTGACTAGTTTAAGAAAGAAGAACAATAAAGTTTGTGAAAGCTAAAATTTTCCAAGTCTAAGAGTGATGAAATTTGCTACTGGAAACCCTTTTTAAAGGACCAATTTGGCCAAATTTATTTTGACCTTTTGACCACCTAATACCACATATAATTAAGCTGATTATGCAGCAGCTTGGTCCTTACACTTGGGCCTAAATGGGTCTCAAAATTGATGGGCTTGGGCTGCCTATTTTTCAACTTTCTCTTCACTTAGTTGGGACCAAATGGTTAAGTGTGTTGTGTTGTACTTGGGCTCTTTTTATATTCTTCTTGGGCTGAAAATAAAATTCATTTATGATGCTGAAACACGAACTAAAGTTACACCCTTAACATGGACTTTATTCATAATCGGACTTAGACACATTCGATGTCATGCCTCGTCTCCGTTTAGCTAGCAAACTTAAGTTAACCAAGTAGGTGACTCACCTGCTAGATTCCTAAGTCCTACAAGCACTTCAATTCTCTTACTTCATTTAAGGTCGTGATCTCTTCAATTTGACTTAAAGCTTATTTACACTCGACCCTCTTCAGCGCTAGACATACATATCGCACTCTAATTTGAGATTCAAGCACTTTTAAAAGTGGACGCTAATTAAAAACCAAACCATATCATATTTTATTTGTATTGTACTAGTATTATAAAATGTGGGGTGTTACACTGATAAAGTACTCTGACTACGAAATCTACATCATAAAATGATGTAGCACCAAAGGGACATTAGTACGTGGAATGTACTATGTAAAATGGGCTAAAATAAGCATTATAAAGTAACAATAGCTCATAAATCACTCATCCTCAACTTAGAGTAAGAAACTGGCTCTATCCCATCTGAAACGATCCCAAAAGTGTCCAAAAATGTGTCTCGAAATGTCCAGAATTTTAAATTTCATATATCTTAAAATTCGTGCGCGATATTAAGAATCTAAATTCATATTCTTTTTCAAGGGGTCAAAATTAGGTTGGAAAAGGGTCTAACCATAATTTTAGAGCAATCGAATCACAGTTTCAAATTTCCAAAATTCTAATTTTTAGAGATGATTCGCTATAGCACCGTGATGCGCAACTATCGCGGACATGTGTTAATTTGTCCTCCTGATAGGTCCGCATCACAGACATATGTATTTTGTTGCCAGTGATTTCTATCTCAATCCAAGACTTTGGGGGCTTGGGGTTGCGAACCTATGTATTTTGTTGCCAATGATTTCTATCTCGGTCCAAGACTTTCGGGTCTTGGGCTTAAGTGTTCCCAACTATGTTTTTACCTATACTTCGCCTTATTTCACCTTCATATCATCCTAAACATTCTCCAACACTCACTAAAATACTTAGCCATATTTTCACTATTAAATTCAAGTCCCAAACCCTCATCCCAAGCTAAGGTTCTCCTTCAAGATTCTTCTTCAAGCTTCAAGTCTCCATCTCCAATCTTCACCAAGGTCATCTTTAAGCTAAGTTATGTGGGTTTCTTTCATGGGTTCCTTTCACTCATGATATCTAAGTAACTCCAATTGCATGATTTAAAGTTGATTTACAAATGGATCTTGCTTATTATGAAATTTACTGTACACTATGTTAAAGCTATGTGAAATTATGACAGTTTTGCTATGTTTTGAGCTATAAATCTTCAAACTGTTGTAAGATTTGTGGAGGGGTTTTGATGTATGTTGCTTGAGAGTATTGCAAGGTGTTGATTAATGATTTTAAAATAGATTTTACTACATGATTTCATCTCTATATTTCATAGTTTTATACTAGCATTACACACCCTTTAAGTGTTTGATAAAATGTCCGGATGTGGGTTCTTGAGGAATTGAAGGTCCAAAGCATGAGATATGATATGATTGACTCTACGATGATGAAATAAGCTTATGTATATGATAAATTCTATATAAAGTGTTGCATTAGACCATGTCTAATCTGGGGGACTTCCCCATCCCTTCGAGATGAGCAGCCTCTCCCCCCTCCCCCCTCCCTCGGATTTTTTCCTTCTTCAACTACCTTCATCCCATCACCTCGAGCTAAGCAGCCCCTGCCCTCCTCCTCCCCTCTCCCCTAATTTCTTTCTTTTTTTCTTCTTCTTCAGTCAACTTCTGTTATTTTTTTTAAAGAAAAAATTATACTATTTTCAAGAATTTGTTGAGTTATTGATAACAAAACTAATTGTTTTCTTAAGAAAATTCAAAATGTTGAAGGAAACATCGATCAATTTATCTTCTTCTCACATAATTTAAAAATTAGAAAGGATAATTTTGAAAGAATCAATGAATTCCTCAAATATTGAAAGAAGTATACTTGAAACTCAAATAAAAAAAGCTAAATGATACAACCTAATCCTCTTAAAATCTAATGGGTTTATTCAAATTGTTTAAAATGTAAAAAAATATTTAGATAAAGTTTTAAAATTGAAGAGAGTTAAATAATAATAGTACAAGAAGAAGAGCGGAGCTGCGATAAAAATGATTATATTGAAAGTGAGGAGATTCAATGGAGATGATAATGGAGATGATGATGAATTTTGAAGAAGAAAGAAGAAAAATAAATGAAAAAATAATAAAGGAAAAAAAGTTAAAATAATAAGTAAAATAAGAAAACATATTTTATAACAAAATACTCATAAAAATAAAGTTATATTCATTATTTTAAGTTTCTCACGCTTCTTAAGAGAGTGAAATATACTCTCTATGTCAAATGGACAAAAATAATGTAATAACAGTAGTTTAAAGTTGCTTTTGGGGGGAGGTAATAGGATGCCCGCATAGTTAAGGTGTCTTTTTGAAAAATTTGAGTTAAACTTCATACATGACTTTGTATCTTCTCTCTCTCTCTGTATATATATATATTGTAAATATTTTTCAAATATGAAATATATAAGCAATAAATAAATAATGTATTTAAAAATAGTAAATATTTTATAAAAGAAATTCAAAAAGATAATTATTCTTTTCCTAAACAATGTATTTATAACTATTCTTAAGAAAGAGTTTGTATATTATACTAATTAAGAATAAAATCAAAAAGAGGTATGTTCTCCCACAGTCCATCAAAGACTAACATAACAAATTTTCCAAAAGGGACGAAACCATCATTATTATCAGTATAATTTACATTGTAACTCACAATATTGTTTACAATTTTAGAAAATTAACTAAGTCTATCTTTTTGGAATTTGACCAGATGAAAACAAGATCATCATTCAAAGACTGGACTGTGCTCAGTTAGGAAAATATGTAATATTTCATTGTTCAAATTTGATTCTCTTAGTACATATGTGTTGGCTGAATCTTCCCAACAAATTAAAGCCTATAAATTGAGTTACTCATTACATTTTTTTCAGTCATCACAAAAAAAAAAAAAAAAAAAACTTTTATTAATTCAATTATCTCATGTCCTTTTCTTTCCATGCTTCAATTTCTCTTTAGTTAAATATATATTACTTGTAACAATGGCTGCACATTTGGCCAAAATTCTCTCAAACTCTGAAAATGTGTTTGATTTTGTGGTGAGTGAAGGGAATGGAGTTAAGGGCCTTTGTGATATGGGAATTGAAGAACTTCCTAAGCAATATATTCAACCACTTGAAGAGCGAATCACGAGCATTCTAATACGGGATGACTCAATTCCAATAATTGATGCGTCCAATTGGGATGATCCAAAGGTTTCTGATCAGATTTGCGAAGCAGCACAAAATTCGGGTTTCTTTCAAATTGTCAATCATGGAATTCCTGTTGAAGTTCTTGATAATATAAAGGAGACGACTCGTCATTTCTTCAGTTTACCTGCTGAGGAAAAGAAAAAGTATACGAAAGAGAATTCAGTTACGGGTAATGTGAGGTATGGAACAAGCTTTACTCCCGAAGCTGAGAAGGCATTAGGCTGGAGAGATTACCTTTCTCTTGTCTATATTTCTGATGATGAAGCTGCTTCACTTTGGCCTACTTCCTGCAGGTTCACATTATTTCTTTTTTTTAATCTCTTTATTGACTTTTAAATATTGAGACGAGGGCTCGCCTCTTTACCTTTTGAGGTAATGGTAAGGTATGGGTCCATTCTATCCTCCCAAAACCCCACTCGTGGAATTCCAACAATATTGTTATTGAGTTTTAAGATAGCATAAAAATATTCTCTCATAATTTCTTTCAGGAAAGAAGCACTTGACTACTTGAAGAGGTGTGATACTGTTATAAGGAATATTCTGAAGTTGCTAATGGGAGGATTGAATGTAAAAAGAATCGATGAGAAAGAAGAGCTTTTGATGGGTTCAAAAAGACTAAACTTCAACTATTATCCAAAATGTCCCAACCCTCAACTTTCAATCGGAGTGGGACGTCATTCTGATATATCAACATTCACTGTTCTTCTTCAAGATGACATCGGTGGGCTCTACGTGAAAAAACTTGACGCTAATGTTTGGATTCATGTCCCTCCGGTAAATGGAGCTTTGGTAATCAACATTGGCGATGCACTTCAAATAATGAGCAATGACAGATACAAGAGTGTTGAACATTGTGTCATTGCTAATGGGAGAAAGGATAGGGTTTCTGTGCCTATTTTCTTGCATCCAAAGGCAACAAGTGTTGTTGCTCCTCTGCAAGAAGTGTTGGAGAATGGGGAAAAACCAATCTACAAAGAAATTGTGTATGCTGATTACACCAATATCTTCTTCAACAAAGGTCATGATGGAAAGGCAACAATACAAGTTGCAAAGATATAGACCCAGTTTCCTCATAATCTTAATTTATATATATGGCAATAGAGTACAATATATGTCTTCTCCATAAGAATGTGATTGTCAGACTGTATATAAATAAATTAATAAATGAATTTTGTACTCTATTATAACATTTTCCATCAATCTTGGATGGAGTCAAAGATTCACTATTTTTTGGCTTTGGGGTATGATGGAATAAAGCAAAATGACTCTTTAAACTGTCTGCGCTTCTTTCAATTATGAAGTAGCAATTAGTCATTGCAACTTTCGATGCTCATCATTGGCCATCCGGAAACAGTCGTGCTATGTTTTTAAACGTAGGGGTCAGGCTGCGTTCATCCGACCTTCCCTTACTCCGCAATGGGCGGGAGCCTTTGAGGCATTGGGGTAATGTTGTTGTTGTTGTACTCTATTATAACAAGTATTATTCTGTGGCACCCTTTGATTTGGCACGGTATTTAAGAAAAATAAGGAAGATATTTGAAACTTGTAGTCTAAAATCTTTCTGGAGATCTTTATGTCCCTGAGAATCATTTCATTAAGGATAAAAAAAATTAGGGTTAAATTATTTTCAATTAAAGTAAGGTGACATTCTTTTTTGAACAGACCAAAAAGAAAAGAATGTCACCTAAAATAGAACAGAGAGAGTAATTGTTCAAAATAATTGACCTCTTTGCTTGTGATTAATTTGTACACGAATTTCTAGTTTCTTGGCTTTAAATGCATACAGGATGATGGTGAAAGCGCGAATAATTTTACATCCTTCCTTGGTTATTCACATTTTAAAAACTATGTAATGCATGCTATTTGAGTTGACTCCAAAGAAACTAATTTTTCATGTATAAGTTTCAAGATATATTATCAACTTCAATTTTTTTACAAAGAGCTTAATCAATAAATATCGAATCTATGTTGTCTTAAAAATAATATTAATTTAACTATCTCCATTAATTGGTGATGAGCAAAAACTGTAACTTGAGTTTAGCATCTCAAACTTCATACAAGACTTTGTATGAAAATAATTTTGTAAGAAGGTAAGCTTCTATACGTAGCACCAAACAAACAAATAAATGTTGATAGCCCTATCAATGTAACGCCCCAAATTAGGAGAGCTACAACTAGTTTGTATTTCTGCTTTTGTTACTAGTTGTCAACTCATATTTTTGGCAATTTAGTATTCAGAAAATATTTACCATTTATAATCATATAATTTTAATACATATATAATTTCACTTTTGCTACATAATACAAATTTTTTTATCAAAACAAAGTTAATATATTTTAAGACACTTATAAGTAATAATACATTTTTATTATATATAAAATTACTTATATATATATATAGTACAATTCATTTATATTACATGCATAATTTATTTTTATTTTTTAATATATAGAGTAGTTTTTTAATTAAAATAAGTATAACAAATTGTAATACATTTATAATACATATATAATTTGCTTTTAATCCATAATACAATTTCTTTAAATGGTAAATATTTTTCAAATATGGAATATCTTGGTAATCTTTATAAATCATAATTTGCTTTCCACTTTAGTCGTTTTGTTTCTTTCAAAAACAGTCTCTCTATCTCTATGAGGTAGTGGTAAGGTCTACGTATATTTTATACTCCTCGAACCCACTTGTTAGACTTTACTAGCTATGTTGTTGTTGTTGTTGGAATAACTTGGTAATAAATAAAAGAAATATATTTAAAAATAGTAAATATATTATAACAGAAAATCAAAAAGGTAATTATGTATTTAATTACCTTTTTGAATCATTTTATAGAATATTTTACTATTTTTAAATATATTTTTTATTTATTACCTAAATATTCCATATTTAAAAAATATTTATCATTTGTATCAATTGTATTATGTATTAAAAATGAATTATATATGTAATATATATGTATTATACTTGTTTTGATTAAAAAAGTACACTGTATATTAAAAATGAATTATGCATGTAATATAAATGAATTATACTATGTATAGAAGTAATTTTGCATGCAATAAAGATGTATTAAAAGTGTATTAAAATATATTAAACTTATTTTGGTAAAAAAATCTGCATAATATATAAAAAGTGAATTATACATATATTAATATTATATATCTATAAATGACAAATATTTTTTTATTATGATATATATAGATAAGTTCCTATTTCTTATGTATTAAATAAATTTTTCAATATATACTCATTCTACACAAGTTATCCAAACCCCTAACACCACACCCGCTCTCCTTATTCACTTTCACCCACAAAAACAAAAATAAAAAGTATGTCTAAATGCTACTTCAAATTTTAAAATTATTCAACAAACTTAAAAATTACTTTTTTTAAAGTTCCAACTATTACCAAACACTAGTTTAAATTCATGTCGTAAATATGACTTAATATCAGACATTATCCTCTAAATACTTGCTTATTTTTCTATAATAGAAAAATTATATAAAGAAAAGGGAAAAGTGTCAAAAATACCCCTCAAGTATCGATTTGTTTAATTTAATCCCTGCTGTTAAAATTAGTTTATTTATACCCTCGCCGTTAATAAATTCACCACATTTACCCCTCAATTGGATAAAAAACTCAAATCCTTTAAAATTAACCCGATTTCTTTATACCCAACCAAAATCCGACCCAAACTTGACCCGTCCTAAATAATACCAAATTCAATCCAATTTCTTTCATTTTTGACCCTTTCTCTTTTCTTCAACCTTCTGCACCTCCATCATCACTAGCGGTGGAATCTCGCCGGAAACGCAACAGCAACCACCAGTAGCTGAAAAATTCCAACAACCCCCTTACCTCGTCTCTCCTCCTCACCCGCAACAACCCTCTCTCTTTTTTCCTTCATCTCCGACGAGAGACAGCCAACAAACAATCCTTTTCCACCATTAGATCTCCATTGTCTCACTTTTCTCTCCGCACTGCCAAAATGCCTACAAAATTCCATTGCCAACGACCAGCTATGGGGGCAAAATAAATACTTAAGGAGACAATGGCGGGGAAAAATCCACATCAATCAATTCGATTCATTTTTTCAGTCATGAAGTCATCGTCTTCTCTCTTCTTTGCTCCTATTTTTTGCAGCCACGGCGCAAACTTCTTCTCCTCTTTGGCCCCATTTTTGCAGCCATGGCATCATCATCGTCTTCTCCTGTTTGCCTCATTTTGTAGTCATGGCCCATGGCGTTGTCATCTTCTTCTCTTCTTTGCCCCTATTTTTGCAGCCATGGCGTCATTGTCTTCTTCTCCTATTTGCCCCCATTTTTGCAGCCATGGCGTTTTGCCCCAACTTTTGCGTAGATCTGAGGCTCTCATTCATTTTAACAACCACCCCAATAATAATAATAATAATAATAATAATAATAATAATAATAATAATAATAATAATAATAATAGTAATAATAATAATATAGTAATTTCAACAACAGCAAAAATGGGATTCACAGATGATGATGATGATTAGGAAAGAAGAAGAAGAAGAAGAAGAAGAAGAAGAAGAAGAAGAAGAAGAAGAAAATGGCTTAGATAAGTTTGATAGTTTTTTTAGGGTGGGTTGGATTTGGGTTGGATATAAAGAAATTGGGTTAATTTTAAAGGATATGGATTTTTCATCCAATTGAAGGGTAAATATGGTAAGTTTATTAACGACGAGGGTATAAATAAATTAATTTTAACTAATTTTTGAGTTTATTAACAACGAGGGTATAAATAAACTAATTTTAATGGCAGGAATTAAGTGAAACAATAATTGATACTTGAGGGATATGTTTAACCCTTTTTCCTAAAGAAAAATAGATAGGAAGGTTAAGGTATACTAGCAAACTTGTTGCTACAAAGAGAGGGGGGGGGGGGGGCAAGAA
>JAOTQJ010068286.1:0-13338 GCA_025642045.1 Solanum sejunctum | reverse complement strand
AAATGAAAAAAACGCAGATAGTTTAAAGAGCCATTTTGCTTTATTCCATCATACTCCAAGACCAAAAAATAGTCAAACTTTGGCTCCATCCGAGATTGATGGAAATCATTCATGGAAGAACGCAACTTCAAAATGGATGGTTGGTGATATTTCTTTTCTGATATCAATTTATTGTTTCCTTGGTACTTTTGTGAATCTAATTTGGGCATAACAATAAACAGGATCTTTTTAAAACTCTCTTTTTGTTTTTCCTCTATATTTCCAATTTAAATTACATAATTTACAAGATTTGTTGTGCTGAATATATGTTCTGGCTAATAGTGAAGCTCTCCGAGACAGTAAAAGACAACCTCTTGAACCGCTCATTGAAAATGCATATTTTGACAATGAACTTTTCACGTACATTAAGTCAAAGATCAGATATCTACAACACAATGATTTAAATTCTATCCAAGAATCAAATAGATATATTCAAGTATCAAATATAAAAAGAGTAAGAAAATAAAATTTAATTTGAGTATCAAGTATCTAATCAACTATATACTTTCTTTTTGATGTAGGTATGTTTTATTTGATACATGAAAACACACTAGTTATGTCATTTGATACCTAGAGGCATTTTGGGGATTCTTAAAAACAAATGCATTTTTGATACTAGTATGCAGTCCCAACACATGTACTGGATGCAGATTATCTTCAGAGGAGATATGCTGCATTATTATAGATATATGGCAGCGACAAAGCTTGTGAAGGCTACATTAGCGAGATTGAGGATCCACCTATGCCAATGGATGTTTTATTTCAGTCGGATAGAGAATGAATGGTTGATCATTTGTTATTTTTTAAGATTATATATTTCCCTTTTGTTTTCACAAATACAGCTAAAGACTAAAGTGGGCAATCTATTTTCCCTTGTGCTTTTTATAACTGGATTAGTTTATGCCTTTTTGCCTAGGTTATCGACTATTGAACTAGAAATATTATCAATATTAATAGCAACTTTTTATTTTTTTTTATAATTGTTACTTGAAATTATTCATCGAATTGTGATAGTCTAAGCATTAACTTTTATAACATTAGTCAATTATCCATAATTAATTTTAAATTAAAGTTTTTGTTTTAATAAAGGTATCATGTATTTAATAAAAGGTATTATGTATTCAATTATTCATAATTAATTGTCCAGAAACATGAAAAAGTTCCTATTTTAATAAAGGTATCATATATTTAACATGTAAAATTTTTGGTAAATTAACTTTTAATATTTGATCAATATGGAAGTATCAAGTAACAAACACAACATGTCATTATATGTCTAATGAATAATTATGGAAGTATCAATTAACAAACACAACTGTTTAAGGCAATGTATCATGTATCTAAAAATATAAATTGCATACGTATCATTTATGTAAATTTTACTTGTCTTTTTGATACAGGTATCAAAGAACCAGTTAATTAATTGAATTTAGGTATAAAATTAATTGGCCCAGTCTGAAAAAAAGGTTAAGAAAACACATGGCAAAAATATAGATTAAAATTTATATATTTTACTACAATACTAGCGGGAAAGAACAAAAGAAAAGTTTATCTATTTAAAACATAAAGACAACACAATTTGCCTTGACAATCTAAGCATTAGCTTCTGGAACATATGACTTAAATTTAAAGACACATAAATTAAAGACACATAAATTTGACAGCATTACATCATTCCTTTAGAATTGTGATAATAAAAATCACCTGTTTAGTAACTGTGAAATGCTTCTTCTATACATAAAAAAAATTTGTTCGTGTTTATAAAGATAGCAAGCAAAAAATTTACTTTTGTTAATTGATTTTAGAAGAAAATGTTTGAAGTTTCTTTTTTTTTTGTTTAGTTTAAAAATAATGATAAAAAATTTAAAACTGGAATTAATCATGAAAAGATTAATTAGACAACTAAAAAAATAAGAAAATTATGTAGATATTGATTAAAATACTTAAAAAGATATAGTTTAGGATAAACTAAGAAGGAGAGAGAAATAGTAGTCTAGATATCTACAAGTTGGAGAGAGAGTAAAAATACGGAATTTTTATAATTTTCTAGGATGGTAGGGATTATTAAAAAATATGGTAAAATATGTTGTGTGGTTGTGTAATTTTTCATGTAAATATCTAGGAAAACTAAGCTCATGTCCTTTTAAAGAAAACTATTTACATCCATATAGCCTTTTATATTATAAGATTTGCTAAAATGACAAATATTAGATATGTTATTAGCGGTTGTAACATGTAACATCTCGTGAAATGATGAAAATACCCCTAGAATTGACCTTGCACGTCGCATGTCTTCCCTTGCTCCATTTGCGAATCCAAGACCAGATTTGTGATCAGTGCGAAAAATTGAGTCGAAAAATGGTCTGAACTCGACTTTAACTCGAAAAAACGCAATTTTTTTCAAGAATGCTCAAAACAGTGGGGTTTCCGCGCCCCTTCCGCGGCACGAAACCATACTTGGATTTTTTTGAGTTTCTAACGAAATGAGATTTCGCAAAAAAGTACTAAAAAGCACGAGTGCGCATCGCTCACCAGTAAGAAGGAGGCAAATTTTATTTTTTTGGGGGAGGGGCAATTTCGACCTTTCTCACACCTCATATCCTAAACTAAGTCAGTTTTTAATACGATTAATGTTCAAAAATATATTTCTTCTTCACATTCTTACGTTAAAAACAAGAAACCCTTGCTAGAACTTCAAGCGTAGAAATTCAAGAACAATTAGGGAGTTCAAGATAATCCTTTCAATCTTCAAAGACTCATTCCATGGTGTGTAAGACCATCCTAAAAAGTATTATTTCTGATAATATCTCCAGAAATTGAATTGGTTTCACCTATGAAATTTTAATATTTAGTGAGATTAAATCCATGTGAACCTTGTAAAGTATGTTATTTTTCATGAAAAATTTCATAGATTCTTGAAGAGTATACGATTATTGGTCACTATATGATCCAATTAAAGAATTGTTATTAAGTTTATGTGCATTTACGATCAAGATTTATTATTGTTGAGTTTTCTTGAAAATTTTGATATTATTTCAAGAAAAGAAAAGACTAGTTTGAATACCTTTAAGTTCAAGAAGTGCATTTTAAAGACTTATTTTGCACATTAGACAAGAAATTTTAGCATGATTTGAGTTACTGAGTTGATTCTAGTTTTTAGTTAAGTTAAAGAAGTTAGATGAGAAAGCTAGGTAGTAAGTTGGGCTAAGTCTCCGAGAAAAAACCCAGATTTCCAGAAGGTATAATTCTTTAAGTATGAGCTATGTAAAGTATTTCGGGAGTAGTATTGAGCATCAATATGAGTGAGAGCAGAATAAATTACTCGAACTCATAAACTATGTAGCCAGTATAGTATAAGATTGTACTACGGTACCTTCTTCTTTAGCCACTGAGATGGCCTAGATTTGGGATGGATTCACTCCCCTAATTCTTCGTCCCCTACCCCGGCAAAGTATAAGACGACTCTGGTAGCGTGGGCGAGATGTTGTATCACCACGAAGCTCATAGTGGTGGTTATTTGTTAGAAAAATTCCCCAAGCTAAGAAATTAGTGTTTTTCTTATCAGTTTTCAACATGTTACTTCAGAACATAAAGTATTTGTTATTATTGCTACTTTATTATGAGTTATATTTATATCCTCTTTGAAGAAATGTTATGATATTTTGATTACTTGTTTTGACCATCTTACATACCGTACATACCACGTACTGACATTCGTAGGACCTGTATCATTTTATGATGCAGATGCAAGTGGCAGAGTTTCTCAGTAGCCGCTTCGTTGAGAACTTGACAACTATCAGTTTTGGTGAGTCCTTTCTCAGTCCAAGCCTCTATGGTTTATGTTTCTTTTCAATATTTATTTTCAGTTCTGGCTACTTGGGGTCTATCTCAGTAGTTCCTTCAAACAGTTTTAGTAGAGGTTCCATAGACCATGTGTTAGTATTTCAGTTTCTAGTTTATTCAGATAATGCTTAAGAGCTTTTAGTTCAGTTATACAGATAGTTATGAATTATCTTATTATTTCTATAGCTTTTCCACTATTATTAAGTCTTCCGTTGAGTAAGTAGCCAGGCCAAGTGGTTCACTTAGAACCAGAAATGATTTTCGAGTATCGGCCACGTCCAAGGTGTAGGCTCGGGACATGACAAACTTAGTATCAGAGCAAAGAGTTCAAGAGTTCTTGGGAGTCTATAGAATCGTGTCTATTAAAGTTCGTATTATGGGTGTGAAGCGCGCCACATCTATAATAGGAAGGCTACGATACATTAGGAAGTGTTATCTCATTTGGCATTCTTTGTCTCGTGCTTTAGAGTATATCTTTGTAAAGTCCCTTCTAAATCATGCGTTCACGTCGTGTTTTTCATATCATGCCTCCTCGTAGAGCAACAGACCAGTAAGGGCCAGAGGATGCCTAACTAGGAGAAATCCAAACCAGCTTGGCCGAATTCGTGAGGAACTTAGAGGTCCAGCTATGCCTGTGGAGCAGCCACAACAAGCTGACATCTCCAATACTGAGCTTAGATAGGCCATTCAGATTTTGGCTCAGGCAGTCACCACTCAGGGAGGTCGCCAGGGAGATGGCAGGGATGATGGGGTGGATACTGCTAGAGTTAGAGAGTTTCTAAGGATGAACCCGCCGGAGTTCACGAGGTCCAATGTGAAGGAGGATCCTGAGAACTTTATTAAGGAACTTCAAAAGGTATTTAGGTGATTCGTATAGGTGATGTTAATCGGGTTGAGTTGGTTGCCTACCAGCTTAAGGGGGTAGCTAAACTCTAGCTTGACTAGTGGAAAGGGAGCAAGGCAGATGTGGCGCCAGCTATTAGTTGGGAAGTGCATGAGGAGGCTTTTTTGGGATAGTACTTTCCCAGGGAGATGAGGCAGGCTAAGGTAAGGGAGTTTCTGAACTTGAAGCCAGAGAATATGAGTTTACGGGAGTACAGTCTCAAATTTACTTAGCTATCCCATTATGCTCCAGCCATGGAGGCAGACATGTATACTAGATGGATCTTTTCGTGTCTGGGCTATCTTGAATGACTAAGAGGGAGGGAACGAATGCAATGTTAATTCGGGAAAATAGATATAACCTATTTGATGATGTATGTGCAGTAGGTAGAGGAGGAGAAGATGCAGGATAGGGAGGATCTCAAGAGTAAGAGGGCCAAGACATCAGGCCAGGAGTCAGGCAAGAGAGGGACTAGAGGTGGAGGTCACACACCTTTTTAGCCTAAGATAGCTGGAACAACACCTTTATCTGCTAGTGCACCTGTATAGAGGGTCAAGAATAAGTATGGATCACAACACCATAGGTTTCCGAGCAGCAGTCCTAGGGTAGCATAGCTCAAGGATCAAACCGCTATCCTACTTATGGTAAGTGTGGTAGATCTCATCATGGAGAGTGACTTATGGGCACAAGTGGTTGCTTCAAGTGCGGTCAGGTGGGGAATTTCTTCAAGGATTGTCCTATGGAGAAGCATAATATGAGAGATATCATATGACAGACAGTCTCTTCAGCACTACAAGGTAAGCCACCTGATAGGGGTGCTACAGCGAGGGCACAAACTGCTTGTATGCCATGGGCACCAGACAGGAGCAGGAGAACTCACCAGATATGGTTAGGAGTATGCTCAAAATCTTTATCTATGATGTCTATACATTATTAGTCCTAGGAGCCATTTTGTTATTTGTAGCCCCATATGTAGCTATGAAGTTTGGGGTCAACCCAGAATGTCTTCTTGAGCCTTTCAGTGTTTCTACTCCTATTGAAGAGTCTATTTTAGCTCAAAGAATTTATAGGGGTTATCTAATCTCAGTTTATCATAAGACTATTGTAGCTGATTTGGTGGAGTTAGATATGGTAGAGTTTGATGTCATCCTAGGCATGAATTGGCTTCATTCTGGGTATGCCTCCGTAGATTGCAAAACTAGCGTAGCCAAGTTTCAATTTCCCAACGAACTAGTCTTAGAGTGGAGGGGTAGCTCGATGTTTCCTAAGGGTTAGTTTATCTCTTATCCAAAAGCTAGAAAGTTAATCTCCAAGGGGTGTATATATCACCTATCAGAGTTTAGGATTCTCGTGCTGAGGCACCATTTCTTCAGTCTGTTCTAGTGGTGAATGAGTTCCCAGAAGATTTTCATGAGGATCTTCCCGACTTCCCTTTGGATAGGGAGATAGACTTCGGGATAAACACACTCTTCCAGATACTCAGCCAATATCTATCCCTCCATACCATATGGCTCTTTCAAAGCTAAAACAATTAAAGTTGCAGCTGAAAGATCTCTTAGATAAGGGTTTCGTTAGACCAAGCTTCTCACCTTAGGGTGCTCCAATTCTCTTAGTGCATTAAAAGGACGGTTCTCTACGAATGTGGATAGATTACCGTCAACTGAACAAGGTCACCATTAAGAACAAGTATCCTCTTCCCAGAATTGATGACTTATTCTACCATCTTTAGGGTGCTACCTGTTTTTCCAAGATAAATCTCAGATCTGGGTATCATCAGCTTAAATTTAGAGAGAAATACATTCCTAAGACAACTTTTAAAGCCCGATATGGTTATTTTGAGTTTTTTGTCATGTCCTTCGGGCTAATAAATGCACCAACAACTTTCATGGATCTTATGAACAGGGTGTTGAGGTCGTATCTAGATATGTTTGTGGTTATGTTCATAGATGATATCTTGATCTACTCCCGTAATAAGGAGGAGCATGTAGACCATCTTAGAGTTATCCTTCAGACCCTTAAGGATCAACAACTATATGCCAAGTTTTCTAAGTGTGAGTTCTAATTAGAGTCTATGGCATTTCTGGGGCACATTGTGTCTGTTAAGGGTATCCAAGTTGATTCCCAAAAGATTGAGGCAGTAAAGAATTGGACAAAACCCACAACTCCCATAGAGATACAGAGTTTCTTTGGCTTGGCGGGGTACTACAGATGGTTTGTAGAAGGGCTTTTTTCTATCTCAGCTCCCTTGACTAACCTGACTCCGAAGAAGACTAAGTTCGAGTGGTCAAAAGCTTATGAAAAGAGTTTCCAAGAGTTAAAGATTAGGTTGAGTACAACCCCAGTCTTATCCCTACCAGATGGAGTTGATGATTTCATGGTATATTGTAATGCTTCCAGAGTTGGCTTGGGCTGTGTATTGATGCAGAGAGGCAAGGTGATAGCATATGCCTCCAGACATATTAAGATTAATGAAAAGAATTACCCAACTCATGATCTTGAGCTTGATGCGATGGTGTTTGCTCTGAAGATCTAGTGATATTATCTTTATGGTGGGCACGTAGATATATTCATAGACCATAAGAGTTTGTAGTATGTGTTTGGCTAGGAGGAGTTGAATTTAAGACAGATGAGGTGGTTAGAGCTATAGAAAGACTATGATATGAGTATCCTCTATCATCCAGGTAAAGCTAATGTAGTTGTTGATGCTTTTAGCAAGGTGACCATGGGGAGCACAACCGATATTGAGGATGAAAAGAAAGAGTTAGCTAAGGAGGTTCGCAGACTAGCTCATTTAGGGGTACAGATCAAAGCTACTGATGAAGCTGGGCCATTGTCAGAAATAGGTCAGATTCATCTTTGGTGGTAGAAGTGAAAGAAAAGCAAGATAGGGATCCCATCCTCCTCTAGTTGAAAGAAGATGTTCAAAAGCAAAAAGTATTAGTGTTCTAAAAATGGGGAGATATTGTCCTGAGATACCAAGGCAGGAGATATCAAGGTAGGTTATGTGTGCCAAATGTTGATGGCCTTAGAGATAGGATCTTGGCTGAGGCTCATAATGCCAGATACTCTATCCACCCTGGTGCAACAAAGATGTATAGAGATTTGCGAGAAGTTTATTAGTAGGGTAGTATGAAGAAGGACATTGCAGAGTTTGTGTCTAGATGCCCAAATTGCCAGCAAGTTAAGATTGAGCGCCAATGGCCTTGTGGTGTAGCCCAGAACATAGAGATTTCAAAATGGAAATTAGAGATTATTAATATGGACTTCATAACAGGCTTACCTCGATCCATAGACAACATGATTCGATATGGGTCATAGTAGACAGAATGACCAAGTTAGATCACTTCTTACCTGTCAAGACGACTGATACAACTGAGTATTATGCCTAACTTTATCTTTAGGAGATTGTTAGGTTGTACGGGGTCCCTATATCTATTATTTCATACAGAGGAGCTCAGTTTACAACACAGTTTTGGAAGTTTTTTCAGAAGGGGCTTGGTACAAAGGTTCTTAGCACAACTTTCCATACACAGATAGACGGGCAAATAGAGCAAACCATATAGACCCTGGAGGATATGCTGAGGGTGTGCGTGATAGACTTTAAAGGAAATTGGGATGATCATTTACCTTTGATTGAGTTCTCTTGTAATAATAACTTTCAGGCCAGCATACAAATGGCACCATATGAAGCTCTTTATAGAAGAAGGTGTAGATCACCCATAAGGTGGTTTGAAGTTAGCGAGGTAGGATTGATAGGACCAGATCTAGTCCATCAGGCTATGGAAAAACAGAAGGTCATCCAAGAAAGGCTAAAAATAGCTCAGAACCAACAAAAGTCTTACACGGATGTTAGACAAAGAGAGTTGGAATTTGAGGTAGGCGATTGGGTGTACTTGAAGGTATCTCCAATGAAGGGAGTTATGAGGTTTGGGAAAAAAGGGAAGCTCAACCCATGGTATATTGGGCCTTATCAGATCCTAAGAAGAGTGGGTAGCGTTGCTCATGAGTTAGAGTTACCAGTAGAGTTAAGTGCTATACATCAGGTATTTCACATTTCCATGCTTAAGAAGTGCTTGGGAGATCCCTCTCTAGTTGTCCCTGTCATGCTCTGGGTGGATACCCTAGACGTGACTAGCATTCGAAGACTATTTCTAGCCCTCAAGCGGACCACTCGATCTCTTTACCATCGTTCAATCAATTCACTAGCGGAATAGAAATGATATAATGATAATAAATGCTATCCTATCAGTGGTCTCATACTATCAATCATCATTCTATCATAAGGAAATGGAATAGATAATAAGAATCTCAAATGTAAAGAATGGAAGAAAAAGGGAAAAGAATCCCCAATATCAACATCTATATCTATGAATCCTCTATACTATAGTCTGAAATGGTACCATGACAGGCCATGACTACTAAATATCAAGTAAAAAGGACTATCCAACAATAAAAATAAATATTCTCCAAATAATGGGGAGGACTCACCACTGTCAGGAATGAAGAGCTCCAAACCTCAACGATTTGGCTGCTAAAGTCCTTGGTCTATAGTATTTGTATCATAAAATGATGCAGCGTCGAAGAGGCATTAGTACATGAAATGCACTATATGTAAAACAAGCTAAAGAAAAAGAAAATAGTTTAACCATCACCCATCCATCTCTCAGCCTTACCTCAGATATAAAGGATAAGACTCTATCACCTCACTAGCTATCAAGTATCAAACATTTACATCTCATCGGAGTTCTATCATCATGAAACCTATTTGAGAGTTTCTATAACCGACAATCACTACCTATGATATGGTAGTGATACAACAAAGTGATGTCATTGCCACATCAGTCCAGTACCTTGCTAGGGTAAAGGACGAGTCTGTCAATGGATCCAAAAGTTTGTCAAGTTCTCTTTCGTGTCAAAGAAAACATCCACTTTCATAGTCTAATCCTCTTCTACGCTGGCAACATAGTTAATAGACTCGAGTGAGACTCACTCTTACCTATTTTGGTTTTAATACTCCTCCCAGGACTTAACATGCTCATAAATCCATCAATCCATTAAGAACTCTCATCACCCAACTTTTATGAGCAAGATTATCTACCCAATCTAAGGGAATTATACCCATTCAACTCTATTAACAATAATTTAAGCTATCATAATCATCAGCACACTCACCTCAAGACTCAGACCCAGTCAAGCATTATTTTCAGACATTCAAGGCTCTAGACATCCCTATTAGTTCATTATTCAAGTCTTTACAGAGAGAAATTTTAAAGATTAAGTTATAGTCATATAGTAATGAAAATATACCGTAAAAGTTAAACATGATGATCATCAAACTTGGATATAAAATATAGTTTAAAGAGTCAAAACAAGAATTCAAGATACTATCCAAGAATTTAATACTAACATTCAAGAAGTTTCAAGAAAACATGATTCAAGATTTTCTGCGCATTGTTTTCTTCATCCTAACTCTATATTGGTACATGAGAGATCAATCTCATGCTTTTGGGTAGCCTTTACATACCTGGAAATGATAAATCTTTGAAGAACTTTGAATTCTCCTCTGAAACCCTTACATTTCTCTCCTCTTCTTCTCTCTAACTTAGTGTAAAAATATTAAACTTAGAATAGTTTTGGATTTTAAAACCCTTTTGTACAAAAAAATCTTAAAAATTGACTTGAGGATATAAAAATATATCAGGAAGGATGAAATTACCCTTTCTAAATTAAAATAAAAAAAGTTGCATCCCCATGCACTAGTACGCGACGTGCACTAGTTCAAAAATGCACTTTTTCAGGAATTTTTGATTTTCGTTAAATTTTTTTAAAAAATACAAGTGTGGTTTCGCGTCCTTTCTTCATTGCGGAAGGGGCATGGAAACCTCACTATTTTAGGTTCTCTTTGGAAAACTAATTTGAGTTTTTTTGCGATTAAGCCGAGTCGAGACCATTTTTTGACTCAGTTTTTTGCACTGATCAAAAGTCCGATGTCATATTTTTATTAGAGCTTGGGAAGATACATTATACGCAAGATAAAGTTTATAGATTTTTTAGTAATTTTACATGGTGTTACATCATCTCCCCCTTGGAATCATTCATCCTCAAATGATAAGTAAAGGCCGAATGGGGGCTCGAATAACCTCGGAATTCATCTTATTTCTCACTCGGGAACACTCGAACTCTCACTATCCATCATCTATCTATCTCCGTCTTAGACTCGGGAATGGGGTAAAACAAGTCATCAACTTAATGGAAGGGAATACTCGAAATTGATATGAATAAGAACATTTA
Organism: Solanum sejunctum; assembly: GCA_025642045.1. Classification (NCBI taxonomy): domain Eukaryota; kingdom Viridiplantae; phylum Streptophyta; class Magnoliopsida; order Solanales; family Solanaceae; genus Solanum; species Solanum sejunctum. The sequence goes on along the minus strand of JAOTQJ010068286.1, from coordinate 2,282 downwards.
CCTTCAACATTATCATCACTTGGCACGAATAGATGCACGTATTTGAGTTTCATCGCTTCCTCAGCTTCCCACATAACTTCTTCAACGAATTGATTCTTCCATAGGACTTTGATGGAGGCTATCTCTTTATTCCTCAGCTTGTGAACCTGTCAGTTAAGAATCTAGACTGGAATTTCCTCGTATAATAAGCTATCCTTCACACCCGTACTCTGCATCGGAATTGCTAAGGCTGGATCCCCCAAACATTTCTTCAATATAGAGATGTGGAACACTGGGTGGACTCCATCTAGCTCGGAAGGCAAGTCTAACTCATAATCAACCTTCCCAATCCTTCTTATAATTTGGTATGGCCTGATATAACGGGGACTCAACTTCCCCTTCTTGCTAAATCTCATGATACCCTTCATAGGTGACACCTTCAAGTACACCAAATCATCTACCTCTAACTCCAAGTCTCTTCTTCTCACATTCATATATGATTTCTGGTGACTCTGGTCTGTATTCAATATTTCCTGATGACTTTTGCCTTCTCCATAGACTGGTGTATGAGGTCAGGCCTAATCAATTCAGCTTCACCCACCTCGAACCAACCAATCGGGGACCTATATCTCCTCCCGTACAATGCCTCATACGGGGCCATCTGAATGCTAGCATAATAGCTATTATTATACTCAAACTCAATCAATGGTAAATGTTCATCCCAGTTTCCCTTGAAGTCAGTAACACATTCCCTCAACATATCCTCCAAACTCTGTATAGTGCGCTCTGCCTGCCCCTCTGTTTGCGGATGAAAAGCGGTACTTTAATTTACCTTCGTACCTAATCCCTTCTAGAAAGATCTCCAAAATTGAGAGGTGAATTGAGGTCTTTTATCTGAGATGATAGACAAGGGAACCCCATGCAACCTTACAATCTCCCGAATGTAAAGTTGGGCATACTCCTCAGTCGTATAATTTGTCTTCACTGCCAAAAAATGGGCTGATTTAGTCATCCTATCTACAATCACCCATATTGAATCATGCTACTTTCTGGATCTTGCTAAGTCGATAATGAAATCCATGTTGATCACCTCCCATTTCCACTCTGAAATCTCAAAGTTCTAAGCTAACCCACATGGTTTCTGATGTTCAACCTTAACTTATTGGCAATTGGAACACTTGGAAACAAATTCAACAATATCCTTCTTCATTCCATTCCACTAATAGACTTCCCTTAAGCCGTGGTACATCTTAGTGGAGCCAGGATGAATGGAATATCTCATACTATGAGCTTCGGCCATGATTTTGTTTCAAATACCATCAATATTAGGTACACACAATCTCCCTTGATATCTTAATACTCCGTCTCCCCCTTTGGAGAAAACAATCACCTTCTGCCCATGAACCGCTTCTTTTAATTGGAGTAAGACAGGGTCTTGGTCTTGCTTTTCCTTTATTTCTGACACTAAGGATGAAGCAGACCCATTCTGAATATTGACCCTACCTTCGTTCTTCTCCTCAAGTTGCACTACCAATTAAGCTAATCTATGTACTTCCTTGACTAGTTCTCTCCTCCCCTCCTCCACATGGGTTGTACTACTCATGGACATACTGCTAAGAGCATCAACAATAATGTTAGCCTTACCTGGGTGGTAGAGAATGCTCATATCATAATTCTTGAGCAACTCCAGCCACCTCCCCTACCGCAGGTTGAGCTTTTTCTGGCTGAATGCGTACTGCAAGCTCTTATGATTGGTGAATACGCCCACATGCAGTCCATAAAAATAGTGACACCAGATTTTAAGGGCAAACACCGCTGCTGCCAACTCAAGGTCATGAGTCGGATAATTCTTCTCATGGATCTTAAGCTATCTGGAAGCATAAACTATTACCTTCCCTCTCTGCATAAGTATACAACCCAATCCAACTCTGGATGCATCACAATTTATCACAAAGTCACCCATTCCATCTAGCAAGGTCAACACTAGTGTTGTAGTCAAACTAGTCTTCAACTCCTAAAAACTCTTTTCAGATGCCTCAAGTCACTGAAACTTAGCCTTCTTCTGAGTCAGTTTTGTCAAAGGGGCTGACAGAGAAGAGAAACCTTCAACGAATTTGCGGTAGTACCCGACCAGACCCAAGAAACTTCTTATTTCCGTGGAAGAAGTAGGTTTTGGCCAATTCTTAATCACTTCAATCTTCTTAGTATCAACCCAATACTATCTCTCTAAAGAACATGGCAATAAAGCCACTGACTTAAGCCAAAACTCACACTTGGAGAATTTAGTAGAGAACTCATGATCT
>JAOTQJ010068255.1:0-13339 GCA_025642045.1 Solanum sejunctum | reverse complement strand
TCTGTAGAATTTCAGACTAGGTTATAAAGGAATTTGGCTTGGTAAGTGTTCACGTGCCCCTATCGGGCACTGGTCACCACCCCAGGGTGGGGTGTGACATATATATATATATATAATCATATACACACATTGTACTTTATATATAAATGAATTTATGTTTATATAAATTTAAATGTATAAAAAATTTATTTTTTTATGTGAATTCAGAAAATATGATACATAAATTAGTAAGATATAATTATTTTGATATAATCACAAACAACATTCATGAAATCTCAAAATACTCTTTAAATAAATAAATAATAATTTATTAATTAATTAAATAATACCTCTATAAAATAATAATATTTTTTTATCCTACCTATATTAACTTAGTGAGGTTTATCTATACTACTACTACTACTACTCATACTAATAATAATAATTTATCTTCCTATTCTATGGTGTTGATTTTCTTACAAAAATTATATTTTTGGTAGGTTTTCAAGATTGACAAGTTTGGATTATTTTTGACTTTTTGACCAAATCTAACGTAAATTTCTATATATATAGAAAGTCATTTACAAATTTTTTAAATATTATCTTGTAAAAACTTCCCACACCAACTATAACTATCCTTCTTTTATTCCTTGATTTCTATTCCTCAATTGCTTTCTCTAAAAACATTTGAGAGTCAAGGATTTTCAAGCACAACTTCTTTCTCTCTTTTCTTTTTGTTTTTTGGTGTCTCTATTACAACATCTAGGATTCAAAGACAACATTGAATACATTCCTCATTTCTACATTTTGTGACACACAAAGACAATTCATGTCTTATTTGACCGTATTGAAGAAAATAATGAAAATGTTATCGTCAGCAGAGATGATGTTGAGGGGTTTATCAAATCATACTCGAGGAGAACATAAAAAGGCCAAGGAGAGAATCGAACCAATAAAAAAAAATAATGGAAACCTTGAAGAATGGTACAAAATCTTTAAAGGGAAAAATAACAAATATAAAGATACCACATCTCAAACAAGAAGAAGCGCATAAAGTTGAAAAAGACAAGATGCAAAAACTTGATAGCCAGTTGAAGTATGCTCAAGCAACACAAAAGGAGATTGAACGACTCAATAATCTATCTCCCCGAGAAATTAAATTCACCTGTCAACCTCTACCTCCTCTAGCATATGTTGAATTATTTGTAAGCAGTGGTCGGCATTTAAAGAAGAGAACAAATTAGAGGGGATAATTTTTTTTCTTGTTAAAGTTTAAGGAAATTACTATTGAAAAAATAAAATTTCTTATTAAAGAGTGCAAGATAATTTTTATTTTAAAGGAAATTAGAGAATGCCATAAACTTTAGCATATAGTACATTCTCCTTAAAGTTTCTTGTCATGCTTTCAATTTTTAGTTTTCATAAATGTCAATTTTTTTTCTAAATAAATCGCTCCTTCTATACATGTTCTGCACTTTGGAGATCATATTTACAACTTTTTTTAATGTCCTCCAAAAAATTATTCCAAATGTATGAACTATTTCAATATTGGTATTTTAATCAATCTTATTAAATTCATATTCTCTTTATTCTAATGTATGTATGATGTTTGAATTTCGATACTCAATTACTACTCTAGTTCTTGAAGAGAAAAAGAAATATTATTTAAAGCTCATATAGAAATGTTCAATTTACTTTATGTTTGTGTATGATGAAATTTGTTTAATAACCGCTTCCTATTACATTTCAAGGAGTAAATGATATATATACTTAGCATCTAATAGAAAACATCCTTGATCTTGTAGAAGATGAGAGATATTAAATTATTGATGGTAGTAGCAGATCCAAGAGAAAGCTTCACAGTGGGAATTTAAGGAAAATACTTAAAGAACAAATTTCTTTACAGTTTCTAGAAAAAAATACTTCCATTCAACGACAACTTCTTAATATGAAATGCGGATATAGATAAGATCGAGTCTATAATTTAATGAAGAAAAAGAATAAATTTTTGGAGATGAAGCATTTAAAGCCATATGGTCCATATAATGATCATATTCACATTTAAAATTATGTGTTTGTTCCATTCTGTGTACGATAGAATAGACCTAATAGACCAAACGCTGTTCTATTGTATACGTAGGATTTCCAAATAAACTTTCAAAAAGTTGTAACCATTGCGAAGGAAGAAAATTGCATCATCTCCTCGTTAGAGATCTTAATAGTTCAATTGGTTAACTGTTTATAATATAAAACCTTATTAGTAATGATTCTATTGTTCATCATCTAATCTTTTCCCTAGAAAATAAAAATAAAAAATCTCCTCTTTAGCAATGACTTGCTTCTGTTGACTCACCTTATTTTATTAGTCCCTTTTCGCCTGAGTACCATCGATTTCATTTTCTTAGTTTTAATTAAGCCCATTTTCTTGGAAGTTTCTATATATGCCTCCTGAGTAGTTAATTTATTTGTCAATGCTGAAGGAATTAGAATAATCCTCTCCTATTTATGTATCACCAGGCTCTCTCACTTAGTCTTCCGAAACAAACTCTTTATCTCTGTAAGGTAATAATAATGTCTGTGTACATTCAACTCTTTCTAGAATCCACTCGTAGAATTTCAATAAATATATTGTAGTTATTGTTGCAGGCTAGCTCACTTAGATGTATAATTTAGAAGAGATAATAATTAGATTTCTTTTGTATTGATAGTTATAGGTTTCTTCACATTAATTGTTGAATTCCTTTCCTTTGCTACATAGGGAAAAAAATCTGCTTTAAATCTATCCTATCCCACATATTTTTTTCTTATTATCTTTTTTTAAACTGGATTTGATACTAGAAATAATTTTTATAATTTTTGTGCGAAGTAGTATTTAATTCAATAGACAATGACTTAAAATTATTCTCATCAATTGTGGATACTTAATTTCTGGTCAGTTGTGGATTTTCCTGCCAAATATTATTGATTTTTCATGATCTTTTGTTCAATTTAGGTTGACTGGACAACGAATGAATCAATAATAATTAATATATTTTACTATTTTATAATGTTCATTTTTTTATTAAGTATTATACCCAGTAAAATTATCAAAATATTTCTAGGTGAGAGATTGCCCGCATAACGCATGATCCCCCATCTTTTTGGCAAATCTGAGGTTGAAATCGTGATTAGCATGAAAAAATGTGTGGGAAAACGGTCTTGATTGAATTTTAGGGCAATCGCATCAAAAGATAATTTTTGAGGCGAAGATGCAATTCCAGCAGGATGTGTGACACGTCCGCATCGCGGACTTGCACTTAATATTTTCTACGGGATTAAAAATTTGATTAGAAAAATTTTCACTAAAAATACATTGTGAGGGACCAAGTCCTCGATATGGATTGGGTCCCCAATAGTTCAACATTTTCAATTTTTTTGAGAGCTATTCCAGACTTTTCAGTACCCCTCCTAAACTTAATTCACGACTAATACAAGTCACTTTTGTTTACTTAAAAAGGTTTCTTAAACCCATCCTAAGTCTTTATACATTCTAATAGAAACTAGAGCTAAAGAGAGGAGAAAAAAAGCTAGGGGATTCAAGCGATTGGAGTAGGAACTTTCGTTAGTTGATTGTCTATCTCAATTCAAGTATATAAGACTACCTAAAGCATTGGATTGTGTTCATCCACATGTCCTTTCATCTGCATGATCGAATTTGAATATAGAAATTGAGTAGTGAAATCTCATAATCCTAATCTTTGAGTTACTTTCATTTATTGTTAAGTTTTCATGGATATTTATGAATGAATTGATGAGCTACATGCTAATCATATGAAATTGTAGTATTAAATTATGTTTGATGTTATGAACCCTAAATTTTATCATCCTATGTAACCTTGTTGCATTGACTGAATTGAGATCGTGATTGTGAATGTCTGAATTGAGTAAATTGGACATGACTGAAGCATGATGAGCACACTATTTGTCCTTATACATATAATGAGCATTTAACATGCTTTTAGGACATGCTTGGTTGAAGTATAAATGTCCATCTGAGTTAGAGTGGTGAATGATTTGATGGGTCCTGTTAGCATGCATGATTGATGGTCTTGATTGGTTGATTTATTGAGTGAGTTGATTGAGTTTGATTAGAGGTAATATAAATATGATATTGAGTTGATTGATATAATCATATTGAGTCATTGAGAGGAGTATTGAGCATCGATATGGGTACGAGTAAGTAATAACTTCAACCCATAAAGCACGTTGCCAGCGTAGGATAGGGGCTTTGCTTCTTATGTCCCAAAAAGATGGATATTAATTGTGGATCCCAATTGGTTTGATTGTCCCTTACCTTGACAAGTATTGGACAACTGTGTTAATAAGTACAAATATTGTATCATCACCAGCTCATATGTAATGGTTGTCAGTTCAAGAAACTCCTTGATTGTGCATAACTGATTTGACTGAATTGCATGATAAAGTTTCTTTTAGGAGCATTGTTTTACTATACAAATCTTTGCATCCTTTACTGAGTTGAGTTATGGACTGTTGAGCTAATTTTGTTGATTTGAATCTAAGCCTAACCTATTTCCTTAGCCAACTTACATACTCATATATTGAATGTATTGATGTCCATTTGGGCCTGCATCGTTTAATGATACAGATACAGGTTATAGAGGCCTTCAACAAGCGTTAAAGTCTTGTATCTTCTTCTCAAATTGCAGTGATCCTTCCTTGTTTTCGAATAAGTTATTTTATTTTCTTCACTAGTTGAGTATTTCATTTTGAGGTAGTCTGGGGTCTGTCTTGACACCTTCTAGATACGGATAGAGGCTTCTTCAACTTTATTCATTGGAAACTACAATTGATATGAGGAATAAGTTACTTGACGTGATTGTTGACTTTTACTTGAGTATGTTCTTCTGTTGTTTAGTGTGACGCGACAATGAGGCTAGGAGATTCTTTTGAGGAATCATCAATGATTCTTCAAGTGCTAGTCATACCAAGGATACCCTCTCGAGGCATAACACTAAGATTTTATTTTTGACCAGTTTTCAAAATTGATAAGCTTGGTCCATTTTTGGACTTTTGACTAAATCTAGTGTAAATCAATATATATATAGAATGTTAATCATAAGATTTTCAAATATTATCTTATGAAAACATCCCACACGAACTATAAAAAATCTTCTTTTTTCCGTAGTTTCTACCCTAGCCAGAAATTTTCAAGCACAACTTCTTGCTCGCTTTTCTCTTTCTTGCCTAATGTCTCTATTGAAACATCTAGAATTCTGAGACCTCAAAGAATGCATTCCTCATTTCTGCAATTTGGAAGTTAGTAAGAGACAAGCCATATCATCTCTGATCGGATTAAAAAAACCCGAAAATGCTATACTAGTTCAAATGATGTTGTTTAGTTTATCAATCATACTTGAGGAGAACATAAGAAGGCCAAGGAGAAAATTGAAACAATAATAATATAATGAAAACTTTGTAGAGTAGAACAAAATCTTTGCAGAGGAAAATTGCCGATATAAAGATAGTACATCTCAAACAAGAACAAGCTCACAAAGTTTAAAAAGCCAAGATAAAAAAACCTTAACACCTAGTTGAAGTAATCTCAAAAAATGCAAAAGGAGATGAGCAACTCAATAATCCAGTTCCCCAAGGGATTACATCCACCACTCAACTCTACCTCCTCTGGCATATGCTGACAAAATCTTTTTTATTTTTGGAATTTAATTTAAGGAGGAGAATAAATTAGAGGGAATAACAAAATCTTTTTTACCTTTGGGATTTCTTTTTTTTTTAATCTAGCAAAGAAGTTTTCTCTTCATTTAGTTATCAACATGTGATAGGTTCTCATTAAAGTTTAAGAAAATTAATTATTGAGAAAATAAATTTTCTTATTAAAGAATGCCAAGATAAATTTTAGCATATAATAGATACTCCTTGAAGTTTCTTGTCATGCTTTCAATTTTTAGCTTCAATTGCAGTCAAATTTTATTCTAAATAAATCGTTCCTTATCTACATACCCTCCACTTTTGGAGACAATACTTACAATTAATTTAATTTTTATGTCTGTCAAAAAATTATCCCAAATGTGTGAACTATTTTAAGACGGGTATTTTAAACAATTTTATTAAACTTATATATTTTTTTGTTCGAATTTATGTATTGACGTTTGAATTTTGAGAGTCAAATTACTTGTCACGCCTCAGAAGGCTATCCTAGATATAGTTTGTACTCAAAAATCATTATTGGTTCCCAAGCAAACCACTTGGCCCAATCATTCATTCAATGATTTAACGAAATAAGCAATCAATAAATATAAGATGTTCAAATGGGCTAACCAAGTCAATAACTCAATGAAATAACAGTTTTGGAAATAACAATCTAATTCAACTCAATATCATAAGAAATAGTTTTAAAATAAACAAGTCTCAGAAATAGAAACATCAACTCTAAACTATCATTATTTCTGAAGCCTCTATTTAACTATCAAGGAAGTGCTAACGATAAATCTATGTCTACCTCAGAAGAACTACTCTAAAGGCTAAAGATAAAGAAAATACTAGTCCCTCTGAATGCAAGGAGGACTCACCAAAAGCTAGAAGTAGGATGATATTCAATGATGCACTGGCTAAAGATATTTAACACTTGTATTTGCATTATAAAAAGTTGCAGCACCAAATGGTATCAGTGTATGTCTTATGACCGAAGTTAGTCCCTAAGTGTGACATAATGATCGAAACCTCGAAGAACCCTAACCAAGCTATCTTAGCATGTCAATAAGTGTACATAAGGTGATTTAAGAATGAATAACAATCCATAGGGAATTAGGTAAATGGTGTTTATTTCAAATTTAAAAAGAAAAAGAAGTAAGCTTTATCCAAAAATGAAAAGACAACATATATGGACTTAATATATCCAACATGCCTCTACTAGTTGATATAGATGGGGATTAAGATAATTTCATATCACACTTATACTATCACGCCTCGGGAGGGTACCCTTGGCACGACTTACACTTAAAGAACCATTGCTAATTCTCCAAGAAAATCACGTGGCCTTATCATCACATCTTACTCGATAGTGGAAGAAATACTCAAATAAAAGATACCAATAAAGAAATAAAGCTCTTACAAAATAATCTCATATGACTAAATTTGAAAAATTAATAAATAAATAATACTCAATATACCTCCACCCATAGTCTATAAGGACTCTACCTCTAAGCATCTAGATGGTACCACAACAATCCATGGCCATCCAAATCAAAGAAAATATTAGTAACCAATAAAAGATGGAAAGAAAGGCTTCGGGGTAGAAAGGAGAGCTCCCCACCTATAGATGTAAGGGAACTGAAGTTCAACGGTGTGATTGCTGAAATCTTCTATCACCTGTATCTGCATCATTAATGATGCAGACACAAAAGCGTCAGTACATGAAATATATTGGTATGTAAAATAGTTCAAGGAAACCGATAAGGCTCAAACTCAAATCAATCGACTCAGCTTATGATTCAACTCATCAACTCATGATTCGATTAAGTGATTATGCAAGTTTATGATTTTGAAATCATGCTTTAAATTATACTCAATGTTTTATGCAAATTAATATTAAAATAAAATATGTTCAGTCAAGTGTTGCTTGAAAGTTTCTTTAATCAACATAACTCCCACCTTCGTGAGTTTGGTGATGTACAACGATGTCGACGTCATTGCCAAGCCCGTCCTAAACTATTCAATTCAAAGGATGTCAACTTCTCTCTCTCAATTCCAAAGAGAATGTCTATCTTTTGGGACATGAGCCATTAGAGTTAAATACACGACTATCCTATGCTGGCAACTAGTTCTGGAATGTTATCCTCGCACCCACACGGTGCTCAATATGACTTCCAAGGCTAAAATATGCTCATGTAGATTTACTCAAGATCATCATATATACTCATCTCAAATAACTTAACTCAATTTCTCAATAGCCAATAATTTAGAATCATCATTTATGCTATGCAAATCAAGACTCTTGCTCACATCATGCACGACTTGAACTTATACAATTATTTAATCTCATGCCAGTCATGCTCAATTCATACACATATAAGATGATCATCTCGTGCACATGCATAAACAAGAAACATGTACATACTACTCATGCTCAATATGATCTGAATGCTTAACTCAGACAATTGGCTCATATTCTAGAGTCAAACAATATGCAAAACATCATTAATAATGAAATAGGGTTCATGCTATCATGAATAACTTCTAATACTATCTCATTATCACCATAACACCAATGCAATGCACTGTATCAACTCATTCGCATGAAATCATGGGAACTCAAATTAAATGCAAGAAACCCAAAGTTAGAATTTGCAAGATTTATATTACTCATTCTTATGCATGACTTGACCAAAAACTACACAAGGGGAGCATGGATGAACTCAGTCCTACATTTTTAGGAAACCTTACATACTTGAAAATTTGAAGAACAAGTCAATCCTCAGTCGATCACCACGTTTGAACTTGAAAACGTTGCTTTTCTCCTTTCTCCATGCTCTCAAGAGTTCCTAAGTATGTATTGAGGAATAATACACTTAGGGTTATGATATAAAACTTAAACTAAGTCCAAAACATCATAAAATTTGATTAGAAGGAATAGGAATAAACAAAAATACTGTTCGTAAGAATTGGTGATAGGAATCACGTAGTTATTTTTACAAGCCATAGATGATCTATCGTAGGTAAAGTGTCCAAATGTTTGAGTTACTGAAATCTGATATAGGACATACGAAACCTTTTTCAAGGGCCATAAATCCTTCTATGGGCTGTCTGACAACTCATAAGTCAATATACTGAAAAGTTTATTTTTGAACCAACAAGCTACAAAACCTAATACACGGACCATGGATTAGTATACGAGTCATATGTTGTCTCGTGTATGAGCCTTAGACTTAGAAATATTTTACCAAGTCACCTGGGTATTTACGAGGCCTAATCTATAGGCCATAGATAGCCCTCGTAATTTCTTCCAGTGATCTTTCTATCACGATCCAAACCTAGGGCATAGGGATGACACGGTGCAAGGGGAACCCGAAGGGACCTCAAGAAAGCCTCTTAGAACATCATTACACATCCTTGGTCTCGGAAGCAATAAATCAAGCATCAAGAGATAATAAAGTGGGACAAATTGGGCTAAGGGAAAGTACTTTCATAGCACACACATCAAGAACAATAGAGTCAAGGCTCTTAGCATAGATACATAACATGTCCAATAAACACCTCTAATACATAAATAAGAGCGGGGGCCAAGACAAAGTAAATGGACTCACCCTCATAGTCAAAATAGATAAAAAAGAAGAATGTCAACGCATAATAAGAGCAACATAGACTAAGGTCTCCAAAGTGGAGGACTCACCAACTAGCTTGAGTGGTATCAAACTAGCCACGTGGAAGATGAGGGTGATCAACTTGGGCACTTATTCTTACATGATGACATCATGTAGGCATACAGTATGCATTAGTATGTTTGAGTGTACTAAGTATGTAGGTTGCAATGCAACAAGAATTAGGCATCATAATCAAAATGCATAACAATAGGCAATAGACATGATATAACAATATGACACATATGATCAATGCATAAGCAAAACATTCTTAACTAACTCATGCTCACATAGGATATCATATGTGTAGAAGAAATCAAGCTAGATTTTCAGAGTACAAACCCCTTGGTATGTTATTGATGAAAGTACCCATCACCCTAGTGTGTGAGGTACAAATCCTTCATCAAGGTTAGTGATGATAGCACCCATCACGCTAGTGTGTGAGGTACAAAGCCCTCTATCATGACCCAACCCAGACACCATGATTAGTGTCAATTGGGCACCCAGACAAACGCTAAACCAAATTTCCAACTATAATAGCTAAGCAGAGTTTTCTCTATTTTACTCACTAACCACACTTGCAAACAACGACCCCAGCATACAGCAAATATCAATACACATATATATGTGGGCCGACAAGGTCACCGCTGTGGTAGAACCGCCCAACAAATGTATCATACATACGTAGTCATACCACAAATAATATCCCATACCTACATGTATGCATAGACCTCTACACATACGAACTGAATCATAGGATGGGACTGGGCCCCGTCATACCCTCGAATATACATAAATGCAAAATACAGAAAATGAGTGTACATGTATATACCAAAAAATCTGCTCCTGAGGCAAAGGGAGCACTTCAACGGTAGGCAGAGGTCCTAAGATAGTGGCTCTCTAGCCTATACATCAGTACCTACGGGCATGAAACGTAGCCCCAGAAGGAAGGGGGCCAGTACGAAATACTTATCAAATATGTAAAACGAAAAGTACGAAATATAAATGAGAGTAATAATCCTAATAAAAAAATATATGAGTCAAACCTGCATGCAAACATCAAAATAATTGTTCATTTAAAATATCAAAATAATGCATACTGGATGAGAATGATGGAGACCTCCAAACTTGCCCCATACCACAGCATAACACCAGAAATTTCAAATCCCTGAAATCTCCAACATAAGTCCCAACTGTATCATAAGTGAGCCGAGGCGAACAACGGCCTAACACTCACGTCATAAGATAGGTGAGCCTAGGCGAATAGCGGCCAAGCACTCACGTATCGTAATGTGTAGAGGTCATTATGCCTGATAAGTGAGCTGAGGCGAGCAGCGGCCAAGCACTTACGTGAGCCAGGGTGAACGATGCCCAACACCCACACGTCATAATGCCAACATATCCCAAGCCGATCTCCTTATGTCTCCAAACTAAGCAAAGCCGGCCCATGGGCAAACCGACCCGCTGTATCCAACCTACTTTAGAATATATATACATACATACATATAATTATACATATGCACGATAATACCCGGCCCGGGACCCGGGGAACGAGACCATAATGGCACAAATAGAGTCGTGAGAATCACATGCATAAAAACTAGTTCCATAAGCTTAAAAATATGCAAAATATTCATATTTTTCTTGAAATCAAGAAATCATTCATTTATGAATTTTGTCAAAGTTGCTCAAATTTACACATAAAGGTGATTTCCAAGGAACTTACTTAATCCCCATTGTGCACATCACTAGAATAGGCTTCAAAATAATTTTAAAGTGATTTAGAATTACTATCAAAAGTTGTGCGTGTTAGTAATTCTGGAATAATTTGAACCTATAGTTTTCCAACTATTTAACTTCCGGTCAAACGAACACCATTCATGGATTCTAAAGAGTCAAAAGTTAAGGATGAAGTAAATTTAGCATAAATGTGGCAAGGAATGAACATAGATCCCATTTAGGCTTTTCATCGAACGTTACGGGCATTTGCGCCCTCCAATAAAATACATCCTTTCCATATACTAAACTATTTCACACTTTTACTACTTGTGGGCTCTACATACCCAAGAGTCAAAATATAACTACAATTTTTATAAAAGTACCAAGGAGCGAACATAGGAGGTATTTGAATCCAAATTGTGAAGGAAAAGGGATTTTCAAATATATGACATTGACTAAACTCAACTAATTCATGCCAAGAGATAGAAATCTTTACATACCTCGATTTATTTCTCCAATTAATTCTAACGTAAGACCAATCTAATTTATGCTTCCGGATGCCCAACGTCTACACAAATTACAATAATGCCAACGATTAACAACCATATCGGGTCTTAAATCCTAATTTTTTGTTCTAAATTTTATAAAAATTTTGGCAGCATCTCCCCTTAAAATACGTTACCCTGAAAATTCAACTAGGCTCAAATAATCAACAACAATAATAACAACAACCTACAATATCAATAATCCCTCTCTAATGCCATCACAACATCAAAAACACCACAAAACGCGATTATGGCACAAGTTTTATAAAACAGGGTAGCATATATATAGGTGCACATCTACCATATTCAAGCCTTCCTATATACTCCAAGAACTATAATACATCACTCCAATGCCCATCGCAAACCCCCAACGCTAAAACATAACGTTACACTTCCCAAGGGGCTCCAATTTGAGCGAACCCGCATGTATACATTCACATAGTTTCCCAACACTTCTTTCGCCCCACAAGGACTCTTTTCATGACAAATAAACATAAATACATGACTATAAATTAATATATCTTCATATGCAAGCGTGTACCCATTCAACCCCAAATTCCAAATTCACAATTCAAGCTAACAATCAACCCTCTTTTCATGTTTTACGTTCATTTTAACGCACCACTAACACACCCACAAGCTTTAATTTAAATAAATTAAGCTAGAAATTAATATACCTTTCAAGTCCCTTACTAGAACCAAATCTTCATATCCATCGAACCAAATACTTTCTTGACCAACAACGCCACCATGCCACTTAGGAGACTCAACACACACTTAAAGCATCAAATAATTGAAAGATCGAAAAAACAAAATTTTTTCCCTGATCACTGTAGCAACCCGAGTGCCGTCTCTTGTTGCTCTCAAATTTTTTTCTAAGTGTTGAACTCTCTCTTGCATACAAGAGACATATATATATATATTCACAAGTCCCCTTTTGGACCAATAAAAAAATGCTACACACATGACCCCACTCAAAATTTTAAATCTTAAAGACCACCCTTTAAATTAAATTTACATTTGGTCCCAGACTTTACAAATTTGAACCAATTGAGGACTTACGAGTTCTAACTTATAGGTTCTTACTTATGGGTTCTAACACCCTCATCAAGGTTAGTGATGATAACACCCATCACCCTAGTGGTTGAGATATTAAACCCTCAACTACGTTACCCGGATCGAATATGGTCTAATGCAATACTTTATATAGAATATATCATTTACATAAGTGCATTATATCATTATATTATCAATCATATTATATATCATGCTTTGGACTTTCAAATCCTCAAGAAACCACATCTAGACATTTTATCACACACTTAGAGGGTGTGTAATGCTAGTATGAAACCATGAAACATAGAGATGAAATCATGCAATAAAATTCATTGTAAAACCCTCAATCAATATCTTGCAATACTCGTAAGCAATATACATCAAAACCCCTTCTCAAATCTTACAATAGATCAATGATTTTTAGCTTAAAACATAGCAAAACAACCACAATTTCACATAGCTTTAACATAGTGTGTAGTGAATTTCATAATAATCATGAAACATTTGTATATCAACTTTAAACCATGCAATTTGAGTAAAAAGATGCTTTTGTATCATTGTTGGAAGGAACCCATGAAAGAAACCCACATACCTTAGCTTGAAGATGGACTTGGTGAAGATTAGAGATGGAGACTCGAAGCTTGAAGAAGAACCTTGAAGGAAAAC
>JAOTQJ010068244.1:0-47563 GCA_025642045.1 Solanum sejunctum | reverse complement strand
CATTTCTTCAACCTTTTCACTTATAAACATATTTTCTAACAACCATTCTTATGTACATGTTATGTACATCTTATTTTGAGTCCCTTAACAGTCCCACAACAGCTCACAAAACACAACACAAAACAATTCTTCACAACATACAAACAAGCAACATAATGTTATACCCTTTCACCATACTTCAACGTCAACAATCCCAAAACTATTTTAACTTTGCCAAAATTATTTTCAATTATTTTACCACATAAAATCAGTCTTAATATAGTCCAGAAATAGTCCCGAATCAGAAGTAAGTCGTGAAATAACATATTACAATTCTACACAACTACAAATGGACAGCATAACAATATTCCCCACTTCGCTACATTTCGACGACGATAATTCCAAACCTTTTCCAACTCTAACCAAACTATTCTAACAACATTTACACATACCAATAGTGATAATATAATCTTATAAAATTATCCAAGAAGTTATTAAGGACATAAGACAATAGCTTTAAATCTAACAACTCACAACTTCCAACCAACATCACACTTAAGATAGCACAACAAATCTCATATGTTAAATGCAATCAAAATCTGGGCAACAACCTTAGGGTAATGTCTATAACTCAAATCATGTTAAGAATATCAAATTGTCTTCATAATACATCCCACATATCATTTAAAAATCACTAAAACAAAAGGAAAGAGTGCAGCAATTTTCTGGACACAAGCTATCCAGAATTTTCTAACAAAGCATAACATCATCTACTTCTTGATTTCTATGAACAAATCATACGAAATACACAAATATAGTTACTTACTTTTATCTTCAAGGTTTGGAGCCTCCTAACAAACCCTAGAATTTCCTTTGGCTGTTGCTTAGGATTAAGAAATGTTGAGAGACAACTTAGAGAGTAAAGCTATTTTTTTTCTTGTTTTTCTGTGTAAGTGCAGAATATTGGGGGACTGTTTTGACACCTTTTGTAAAGCTATTTTGCCAAACTTTATTTGACATCTTGACAAACAAATATCAAATACACTTAGGCTTATTATTCAGCAATTATTTCCCCAAAATTGGGCCAAAATGGGTATTAAATTCTAATGGATTTGGCTGCTAATTTTCAGCTTTCTCCTTAATCCTTTTTGGGCTCAAATGGCCAAGTTGTTTGTGTTACACTTGGTCTCCTCTTGCATTCTTTTTTGACAGAAAATAAGGTCCATTTATGGTTCTAAAATATAAGCTAAAATAACACCGTTAAAACTGATTTTATTCGCAATCAAACTTGGACTAATTTGATGTCAAACCTCATCTCCAATTGGCTAGCAAATTCAAGCTAAGCAAGTAGATGAATCACCTATTAGATTATTAATTCATACAAACACCATAATTTTGTTACTTGATCATATCCTCAATTAAAGATAAAATTCATATACACAAGGCCCTCATAAGCATTAGATGCCCATATTATCCATTAACACGAGAATCAAGCACTTTCAAGAATTGACGCTACTTTGACCAAACCATATAAAGATTTATTTACATAGCATTAGTATATGTAAAAATATGGGGTGTTACATCCTCCCCCCCTAGGAATATTCGTCCTCGTATGTTAGCACAATTGGGTAACTTAACCATGTATAAACCTTTATTTAAACAAACCTTCAACAACAAAAATAAGTATTCAATTACACGTACCTATTAGTGTTCCAATTCTGCATGTTAGGTGTCCTCCTCAGATTCAAACAAATGAGGGTATTTTGACTTCATTGTGTCCTCGACCTCCCAGGTTATCTCTTCTACTTGTTGATTTCTCCAAAGTACCTTCACTGAAGCTATCTCTTTATTCCTTAGCTTCCTAACTTGACGATCCAAAATAGCAACAGGTACCTCTTCATAAGTGAGGTCTTCTATAACCTGCATATCCTCAATAGGAGTGGTATGGGATAGGTCACTTATGCATTTTCGAAACATTGATACATGGAAAACTGGATGAACCATAGAAAGCTCTTGGGGTAACTCTAGCTCATATGCAACCTGCCTGATCTTCTTAATAATCTTATAAGGCCCTATGTAACATGGGCTTGGTTTTCCCTTTTTATCAAACCTCATAACCCCTTTCATTGGAGACACATTTAAAAATACCCAATCTCCTACTGAAAATTCCAGTCGTCTCCTCCTAGCATCCACTTATTATTTATGATGACTTTGGGCTATTTCTAGCCACTGCTATATTACCTTAACTTTTTCCATGGCTTAGTGTACTAGATCTGGCCCAAGTGAGGTAGTTTCTCCCACTTCAAATCATCCAATTGGTAATCTACACTTCCTTCCACATAAAGCTTCATAAGGTGCCATCTTGATACTTTAATGGTAACTATTATTATAAGCAAATTCAGTAAGGGGCAAATGGCCCACCCAAATACCTTTAAAGTCCAAAGCATAAGCTTGCAACATATATTCGAGTGTCTGAATGGTGCGTTCTGCTTGACCATCTGTTTGAGGGTGGAATGCTGTGCTCAAATTTACTTGTGTTCCTAAACTCCTTTGGAAAGACTTCCAAAACTTTGTAGTGAATTGAGTCCCTCTATTTGATATAATAGAGATCAAAACTCCATATATCCTGATTATCTCCTTAAGGTACAGTTTGGCATACTCCTCCACTATAGAATCACTCCTGACAGGTAGCAAATGTGCTGACTATATGAGTCTGTCAACTATTACCCATAGAGAGTCATACTTCTGAAATAAGCGAGTTAAATCGGTAACAAAGTCCATCTTGATCATATCCCATTTACAAGTTGGAAGCTCTATACATTGCACGTAACCTCCTGGCTTTTGGTGTTCTGCCTTCACTTGTTGACAATTTTGACATTGAGCCACAAATTTTGCAAGGTCCTTTTTTATGCCTCCCCACCAAAATACTCTTTTCAGGTCATGGTACATCTTAGTCGATCCTGGATGGATGGAATATCAGGAATGGTGGGCTTCTTCCATTATCCTCTTTCTTAACTTATTGATATCAGCACAGATAATCTGTTTTGGCAGTAAAGTACTCTATTTTGTGTAAGGTCAAAGCCTTTTATCGCACCCTGACTCACCTTTTCCTTAAGTTGTTGTAGAATTGGAGCCTTGAACTATTTTTCTTTTACCTCCATTACCAATGAAGATGACACTGCATTATGTACAATTACCCCATTCTTTGGAGTTTCAAGAATGCAAACTCCTAAAATGGCTAGTTGATGTAGATCCTTAGCCACCCCTTAACTAACCATGGCCTGATCACCATAACTACCTTATGATGAAGAGCGTCTGCTACCATATTTGCCTTCCTCAGATGGTATATTATGTCAATATCACAATCCTTTATCAGCTCTAGCCATCACCATTGTCTCAGATTTAGATCCTTCTACTTAAAAATGTATTGCAGGCTCTTATGATCAGTATATATATCAACATAAACCCTATACAAATAGTGGCGCCATATTTTCAAAGCAAACACAACTGCTGCTAGCTCAAGATCATGAGTTGGTAATTCTTCTCATGTGGTCATAGTTTTCTGGATGCATAAGCAATTACCCTGCCATATTGCGTCAGCATACACCTTAATCCAACCCTTGAAGCATCACAATACACTGCATACCTCTCGGTGCCCTTTGGAAGTACTAGCATAGGTGCAGAAGTTAGCTTGTTTTTAGTCCCTAGAAGCTCCTTTCACATGTATCATTCCAATGGAACTTGGTTGCCTTATGTGTCAACTTTGTTAGAGGTGCAGAAATGGAAGAAAAACCTTCAACAAACCTTCTGTAACAACCTGCCAACCCTAGGAAACTTTGAACTTTTGTGGGCATTGTTGGCCTTGGCCAATCTTTCAGAGCATCTATCTTTTGTGAATTAACTCTTATTCCCTTCTCAGACACAACATGACCTAAGAGTGCCACTAATTTTAGAAAACTTGGCATACAATTGTTGATCACGAAGAACTTATAACACTTGTCATAAATGATTTGCATGATCCTATTCTAACCTTGAGTATACCAAAATGTTATCTGTAAACACTATCATGAATACATCTAAGAATGGCTTAAATACCCTGTTCATCGAATCCATAAAAACTGTAGGTGTATTCGTTATCCCAAATGACATAACAAGAAATTTAAAGTGACCATATCGTATTCTAAAAGCAGTCTTAGGTATATCTTCCTCCTTCACCCCCACTTGGTGATACCCCGATCTCAGATCAATTTTAGAAAAGCATTTGGCACCTTACAACTGATCAAATAAATCATCAATCTTGGGGAGGGGGTATTTATTCTTAATTGTCACCTTGTTCAATTGTTGGTAGTCAATACACATTCTTAAGCTGCTATCCTTTTTGCGTAAAAATAACACTGGTGCACCCCAGGGAGACACACTAGGTCTTATAAAACCCTTCTCCAATAAGTCTTTCAATTGCTCCTTTAATTTGCTCAACTTCGCTAGGGCCATTCTATATAGAGGGATAGAAATGGGTTGAGTGCCTAGAAGTAAGTTCATACTGAAATCTATTTCTCGTTCAGGAGGTAAGTCTGGAAGTTCATCAGGGAATACATCAATAAATTCATTCACTACTGGAACTGATTGAAGAGTTAGCGATTCTGCCTCCATATCCCTTACTCTAACTAAATAACATATATACCCATGAGATATCGTCTTTCAAGCTTTAAGATAAGAGATAAACTTTCCCTTTGGTGCCCCAACATTGCCTTCCCATTCAAGAACTACCTCATTTGGACCGTGAAAGTACATCTCATAGTTCAGTAATCCACAATTGCATAACAAGAAGCTAACTAATCCATACCAACTATAATATCAAATTCCACCATTTCTAACTCAATAAGATTAGCAAATCTATCACGGTCATAAACAATTATGAGACAGCCATAATAAACCCTTCTAGCCATAATAGATTCACCAATTGGTATAGAAACTTCAATTGGTTTGTTCAATAATTTAGGTATTCTCTTAAGCTTCCCAATAGCTAGTGGGGTAATGTATGATAGTGTAGAAGCAGGGTCAATTAAGGCGTACACATTATGTGAAAAGATGGACAATGTACCTGTGACCACATCAAGTAAAGCTTCCAAATTCCATCTACTTCCTAGTGCATAAGTGCAATTTTGGACCCCTCTAGAGCTAGTTGCCCCTCTAACACCTCTACCACAACCCATAGGTGCTTATTGACCCCTACTTACTGGAGGAACTGATGATTATGATGCAACAACTAACCCAGTTGGTTGTGTCATACCACCCATATGTCTCCTCGGGCAATCCCTCATTATATACCCTGACATACCACACCAATAGCAAATATCTGTCCCAAAATGACATATACCTAGCTGACTTCTTCCACACTGCTTACAAGGCTGCCTAGGAGTCATTAACTAGCCTGTTGATCCTTTTGTTGTTCATGAACTTTGTCCCTCATCTCGTTGACCAAATTGATTACTTATAGACCCTTGAATCCGTGGTAGAGCACTGCTGCAAAGTGGGAGAATGATGGCCTAGGTGGTCTATTAGAAAACTGAGGCCTAAACTCACTTTGAGACGGTGCCAACTACCCTGAAGATCTGCTCCTCTTCGATTGTGACCTTTATAACTCCTATGTCCTTCTTCTTTGCCTTAGGTCCTCCAATTTCTGTGCAAAAACTTGCATTGTCGCTATATCCATATCTTTATTCAATGCAGCAATGGTGCAATCTCTGACCAGATACGTATCTAATCTATCTATATATCGATGAACTCTGTCTGCCATAGTAGCAACTACATTAGGAGCATACCTGGATCGAGAATTAAATTGCAGACTATACCCCCTAATGCTCATATTCCCCTGGTGGAGGTTCAAGAACTGATCTGCACGGGCCTCTCGGATCTCTAATGGCAAATAATGATCAAGAAAGGCCTCTTTAAACTCTTTCTAGGTGATTGGAGGAGCATCTATATCTTTGGATTGCTTCCAAGTTTCATACCACAATACAGCCACACCCTTCAACCTATATGCCGCTAACTCAACAACTTCGGTACCACTCACACGCATGATATCTAAAGTGCACTGAATCTGATCAATAAAGTCTTAGGAATCTTTATTAGGGTCAGAATCAGTGAAGCCTGGAGAGTCCAAATTAAGGATATCACGTATCTTCATGCCAGCTGTCCTACTTCACTACCTGTACACACAAGTGGACCTTCCTATTTTTGGCTTTGTCCAGCAACTATGCGAGTAAGTAGTTGAACTTCATTTCTCAAATCCTTCATTGTAGTATCAATAGGTGATTTTTGGGAAATTTCACTATTTCTGGGTTTATCAGGGGCTGAAGGAGTTAAAGATGTCCGTGATAGGGACTCATCGTGAGCCTCATTTTATTGTCTCACATGACTGGGCGAACTAGGCACCACTTCCACTGTGTTTCCTTTACCTTTGTTCATCCTAGTTTCTGGCATAAATAACTGTTGTACAAAACAATTTAGGGATTAGACATAATTCACCTATTACAGTTAGCTCTATGGCACGATCTAAGAATGAAAGGAAAGTAACAACTCCTAAATGCCACTTATCCTCCTGCTTATAAATATGGTTCACAACACATCGATAAACAAGACTCTACATTGACACTACTTTGCAGACTCTCTAGGATGACCCGCTCTGATACCACTTCTGTCATGCCCCAAATCCTATTAGGGCAGATCGGCACCCGTTGCTCGGGAGAAACAACCAATCTCTATGCACTTTCTACATATTTTATAATGGATTTCAATAATTTAACATGCCTTTATATAGGTAAACAGTGATACAAACCAAAAGGAAATGCAAGCGACTAGGCCAATGGGGCCACGACGTTTAAAGTATGAGACATGACCACACCTCAATTTACATAATTTACAAAGCCTCTAAATAAAAGAGTATCTGATAAGGGTCGGGACAGGCCTCGCCTCAATTCACTATATAAAACAAACATATAAACTTTATGCACACACAAAGCTCCGGAGCAACCTGGAGCTTGGTAGCAACAACTGAATGTCCTGGACTCTACTGAGGAGATCTACTAGCACCTGTACCTGCAGCATGAAATGCAAGTCCCCCATAAGGGGCATCAGTACAAGATAATGTACTGAGTATGTAAGGCATGAAATACTGTATAAGAAGTAACAACTTCAAATTAAACTATGCAATAGTGTGGAATAAGAGACCACCTTTGGCTATTCTTTGGGATTGTATACTTTATGTTATTTATATTGCTTTTACCTTTACTATATAGTCTGTGCAAATTATAAACTGTAAATGACCAACTGATCAGTGGTAAAACTATATTGAGTTCGTCCCTATCTAGGTTATACTCAACCCCTCGGGCTACCCCCTCCCCCCCTTTGATAGGATCGTCCCTGGCTAGATTATACTCAACCCCTCAGGCTACTACTTATCAGAAATTGTATACTTTATCTTTCAATTACCTTTGAGATTATTCTTTTAGTGGTCATAATATTGGAGATTATGGGCTGTATATGCAATATGTAACATAAAAATAAACATTCAGGACAACATGGCATTGAAGAGAGTATGTTACATAAGCAATGAAATGCATATGAAATGGAATAACTCATGAACTTTGTTTAGCAACAAGAACTCATGTACTTGGTATCCACGTATGCATATAAATTTGAAGAAAACTACATGTAGGAGCATATGAACATGTGAAAGAGTGGATACATGGCTGCTTATCATGTTGGAGTAGATAAATGCCTTTACTTACCAAAGGATCTATATTTCATGCCAAATGATACGAATTCAAGTAACCTTACATACCTCGTTATAAGACCTTGTTACTACCTTGGAGTGGCTGCCTTTCCCTCAAATATTTATCTATGCCATATTAATCAATAAAACTAGTGTTAGCAAAAACACAACACTTCTAGGTAATCCAATATCATAAAAATGATCATCCGGATAGCAAGCTTTTAATTAGTGATGCAAAGGCATTTCTTCATCCTTTTCACTTATAAACATATTATCTAACAACCATTCTTATGTACATGTTATGTACATCTTATGTTCAGTCCCTTAACAGCCCCACAACAGCCCACAAAACATAACACACAACAATTCTTCACAACATACAAACAAGCAACATAACGTTATACCCTTTCACCATACTTCGACGTCAACAATCCCAAATCTATTTCAACTTTGCCAAAATTATTTCCAATGATTTTACCACATAAAATCAGTCTTAATATAGTCTTAACAAGTCCCAAATTAGGGGTAAGTCATGGAATAACGTACTACAATTCTATACAACTTACAAATGGACAACATAATATTACTCTCCCCTTCGCTACATTTCAACAATGATAATTCCAAACCTTTTTCAACTCTAACCAAACTATTCCAACAACATTTACACATACCAACAGTGATAATATAATCTTATAACATTACCCAAGAATTCATTAAGGACAAGAGCTTTAAATCCAACATCTCACAACTTCCAACCAACATCATACTTAAGATAGCACAATAAAACTCATATGTTAAATGCTACCAAAATCTGGGCAACAACCTTAGGATAATGTCTATAACGCAAATCATGTTAATATTATCAAATTATCTTCATGATACAGCCCATAGACCATTTATAAATCCCTAAAACAAAAGAAAAGATTGCAGCAATTTTCTGGACACAAGTTGTCCAAAATTTTCCAGCAAAGCATACCATCATCTACTTCTTGATTTCTATGAACAAATCATACTAAATACATATATATATTTACTTACTTTTATCTTAAAGGTTTGGAGACTCCTCAATAACCCTAGAATTTTCGTTGGAAGCTGCTTAGGATCAAGAAATGTTGAGAGACAACTTAGAAAGTAAAGCTATTTTTTTTTGTTTTTCTGTGTAAGTGTAGAATGTTGGAGGACTGTTTTGACCCCTTTTATAAAGCTATTTGGCCAAAATTTCTTTGAAATCTTGACCAACAAATATCACATATACTTAGGCTTATTATTCAGCAATTACAACAACAACATACCCAGTATAATCTCACAAGTGGGGTCTGGGGAGGGTGTAGTGTACGCAGTCCTTACCGCTACCTCAGAGAAATAGAGAGGTTGTTTCCTGTGAACCCCCATCTCAAAAACCATAAGCAGAAAGAAACTAGATATGACCATGAAAGTATGACAAGTGACTATGAATGACATGAAAATGAAGGTATAAGAAAAAAAATAAAATAAAAATAAAATAGCACACAATATGACATGCACATGAAGGTATTAGAAACTAAAAGACACACCATACGACACATAATACGGACACACAAGGACCCTTGCCCAAATAACCCTACTATTCCCCGAAACCAAGCAACACCTAACACTACCAATTAACCAACTCTAATACGCGACCTCCACTGCTTTCTATCTATTGTCATGTCCTTAGTAAGATCAAGTTCCGCCATATCATGTCTAATCACCTCCCTCAAGTACTTCTTAGGTCTACCTCTACCCCTCTGAGTAGCTTCCATAACCAGTTTCTCACATCTCCTAACAGGAGCATCGACACTTCTTCTTTTCACATGTCCAAACCATCGCAGTCGTGCTTCCCTCATCTTTTCTGCCACCAGACCCACCTCTATCTTCTCCCGGACTGTCTCAATCCTAACCCTATCACTCCTAGTGCTGCTGCACATCCATCTCAACATCCTCATCTCTACAACATGCATCTTCGATACATGTGTATTTTTAATAGGCGAACACTCAACCCCATACAACAACGATGGTCTAATCACCGTTCTATAAAACATACCTTTGAGTTTAAGGGGTATCTTCTTGTCACAAAAGACTCCAGAGGCAAGCCTCCACTTCTTCCATGCTGCCCCAATACGTTGTGTGACATCATCGCTGATATCACCACTATCCTGGATGATGGACCCCAGATACTTAAAGTTTTCCCTCTTAGGGATAGGATGAGTGACAAGCCTCACCTCGGTGTCTGTGACCTCCCCGCTCACCACTGAAATTGCACTCCAAGTACTCCATTTTGGTCCTACTTAATTTGAATCCTTTCGACTCCAAAATGAGTCTCAAGGCTTCAAACCTCTCATTATTCAGCAATTGCTTCCCCAAAATTGGGCCAAAATGGGCATCAAATTTTAATGGATTTGGCTACCAATTTTCAGCTTTCTTCTTAATCCGTTTTTGGCCAAAATGGCCAAGTAGTTTGTGTTACACTTTGGCGCCTCTTGCATTCTTCTTTGATAGAAAATAAGGTCCATTTATGATGCTAAAATATGGGCTAAAATAACACCCTTAAAACTGATTTTATTCGCAATCGAACCTGGACTAATTTGACGTCAAACCTCGTCTCCAATTGGATAGCAAATTCAAGCTAAGCAAGTAGATGAATCAGCTATTAGATTATTAATTCATACAAACACCATAATTTTCTTACTTGATAATATCCTCAATTTAACATAAAATGCATATACACAACGCCCTCATAAGCGTTAGACACCCATATCATCCATTAACACGAGAATCAAGTACTTTCAAGAATTGATTCTACTTTGACCAAACCATATAGAATTAGTACATCTAAAAATGTGGGGTGCTACAGAAATGGTCTTTAAGTGTCAACACAGCAAGGGTACCCTCTTGAGATGTGACAAAGACCTATATAACAGAAAAGGAATTGAGGAAATTGAATTTAACTGAAATGCATGGATGAACTACCTAATTTATTCGAAGGTTATGATACTTAGCATAAAAAAAGAGGAAAAACATCCCTATGGGTGTGCACAGATAATTGATACTTCTATTTAACTCTATACCATGTAATTATACATGATTAATTTTATCGAAAGATGTTTCATTCTATATTCTAAATTACTATACCTTTGGAATTGATCACATGAGAAATTTTATTATAAATTCCTTATATTGACTATGAAACTTCTTAGACACTTTATGTAATTAATATCGATATAAAATTAATCACATAAAATTTAATTTTAAATTTGTAGGAAAAATGGCACTATCGTGACCCAGACCTAGGGCCTAGTAGTGACATGGTGAATGGGAACCCGAGGATACTCGAACATGCCTTATAGCATCCATTTACACTTTATCAGTTTGGAAACGTATGTAAAAAAGTAAACACAGAGTTCTAAGGTACGGGAGAGTAGGACTCATGCTAAGGGGTTGATTAGCACATAAGAACTTTCTCAATATCACATAGAAACCATTCACAAACTTACAATCCAAACACATAACAATAACCGATAGATAGCCATCATCATAAAATGTAACATGTAGCATAAAAACATAAGGGAGTATACAAAAGGATCCTACATTCCCTCTAATCATTAGATAGGTCGGGGACCTAGACACTTCCTGAGCTTACCCTGTAAATAAGTAATAGCCAAAAGTAAAATAGGTAGAAAGATGGTGGATCATCCTTGGAAGCTAGGACTCACCACTGTAAGTAACTTTTGAATCCAAGCATAGTGTCATACGACAGATGATCAAGACCTTCGGTCCCTGCATAGTGAGATCATATAGTCAAAAATATGCATTAGTACATTTGAATGTACTAATTATGTAGGATGCAATGCATGTGACTTACCAAACCTACAGTTAATATTAGATGGCAAGGGAACATAATATAGAAAGGCATATATAGGCAAGGAATGTAGTATAACGAGATGCCATGATTTTTGTGATGCATGAATGTCAAAGTACTTTATCTATATGAGGATGGGACTGTAACTGTCATGAGACAAGTAAGTTATGCCTTGGAACCCAATTGTCTCCTCCACAACAGTAAGAAGTGACTTACTTGCAAAAGGTAGATCCTTAACATACTTTCTCACATAGTGCATAAACATAATTCTATGCTAGGCACATAGTTCATAAAAAGGAGTATAGACACTTGTGGATAGTCCACGCCCATATCCAATCCATCAGTCAACCTGAATTGGGGTTATATGCTAATAACAATGGTAGAGTTGTTTATGAATATCTTTGTGGTGGACTTGATTTTACCTAAGATGATGAGAATGTGAACTCACAACCATTTATGCATTGGAGAGATTGTTTCTGCTTTCTAGGTGGTCTTCCCACTAGAATACATATATATACATGCTTATAAATGAGATATAAGATTTCAAATCATTTACATGCATTCTTAGGTGTAAAGGACAAATCACATTCTTCATAATCATGCATGATAGGCTAAAAAGCCAAAATATCCTTCATGACATACTTTTATGCATAGGGATAGCTCCTTTGGAGCACCTTCTTGAGAGATGAGTATGGACCCTTGGGGATAGCCCACTCTGACTCAAACCTCAATCGATGCTCCCATAAACATAATCGTGTAAACACCAATTAAATTACTCAAAGAGCCATTTCTTAGACTTATATATGATCACATTCTTGTCATAACCATAATCAATCAAGATCATTTCATAAAACATAACTGGACTTAACCCACCTCATAATTTGATAAATCCATGCTCATGAAATGCATATGCTATGAAAAATGTGGGAATGACATAAGTAATTGAGATTTGATCAAAAATCAATAATATGATATGGAATTAAAGTAAAACCTTAACCAAATCGACTTTTAAACTATAGTATAAACCATCCATGCTTAGATCAAAACTTTAAAGGGACTGTGCACAATCATAGATTCATAAAAATGATGAAATCTAATATTTCAAAGCTTAAATCATCTTAAAATCAATAGATAAACATAACTCATTCATTATTAGAATTAAGGAATCATAATATTTAAAAACCCAAATTAAAGTAAACAAAATTCATGTAGATTTCATTGAAAATAGTTTGGATCTCCGTAATTTGAAGCAACCAAAGATCAAAGCCTAGATACTTTCACCAAGATGAAGAAACCCCAAAAGGATTTAAAGAAGAATTGAGCTCCCTTGCTCCTAAGTGAAAACTTCCCAAGAGTTCCTTTGAGAGTTGTTTTGAGAGAGCTCAAAATATGAGAGTTTTTGAATGTTTGAAATAGGTTTTAGGTTTTTAGGTAGCCACAGGATAGCATAGGAATCCCCAAAAGTCCAATAGGGTAAATTTAATTTTGTGAAAATACCATTAATGAGACAGAGGAAAAAGTTTCTGGAAGCCACTTCACTTAAGGCCATATAGCCTGTGTAGCACTCCACAGTTCGTTTGGAGTTCTCGTGAAGCAACACTCAGATGAATTGTGGAAGTTGGAGCCTTGACCAAATACTTAGATTTTTCAAGCACAAGTCCCACTGCATAGATGGCTTCATTGGTCGTGTGAAGTCACATGGTTCGTGTGACATGCCCATGAACTAACACTTAGAGAATTTCCAAGAAAAAGCTATGAAATGGTAATTCCATACTTAGAATACTTTCACTCCGAAAGCTTCATTAAATGGCCTATCTTATGCCACACGACTTATATGACTGGGCGTCACACCTTACTTAACCCCAAATTGTGGGTATCAAGCTCAAGTCATCCCACAGACCCTCTATATAATCTGTGTGGTGTCACACTGCCCATGTGGGTTGTAAGTGCAGTATGCCTTGGCTTGTAAGACCATACCAAGAATCAAGACCACAAAATAAATGCCAACTATTGTCTCACTAGAGGCCACATGAGTCGTGTGACCACACATTGGCTGTGTGTCCTCCCTTAAGATGACACTTGGACTGAAATTTGTTCAAAAAAAATTTCAAGTTCTAATGATATCATCTGATATCTAGGTCGTTACATCATCTCCCCCTTGGGAATATTCATCCACGAATGTGCAAGAACAAGGCTTGAGAAGCTAGACATGAAACTTCAAAATATAAGACACCATGCATAGTTCATCATTTGAAAATCATAAAGTACTTAATACTCATGCCTTAATATATTCAAATCATTTAAAACATTATCAAAAACATTTTTAATGCACATGTAAGTGTGCCATGCCATGAGACTCAAGAATGGAAGGATTGGAACCAATTACAAAAGGAAGAACCTAATACCTTAGGCTTGAGTAGATTGGAAAAGATGGGGATATCGCTTTATCATGTCTAACTCTACCTCTTATGTAGCACTCTTCACTTATGGGTTCCTCGAAAGCACCTTTGTTGAAGCCACATCCTTATTATGAAGCCGCTTCACTTATCTTTCCAAAATCTCTACCGGCACTTCCACATAAGACAAATTCTCCTCAACCTCAACACCATCCAAGGTATAATAGTGCTAGGGTCACCAACCATCTTTCTCAACATAGAAACATGGAAGACCGGGTGGATAGAACTCAATTCTGGTAGCAAATCTAACCTATAAGCCACATTCCCAATTCATTCATTAACCTCATAAAGTCCTAGATACCCTGGACTTAGCTTGCCTGTTTTACCAAAATGCACCACCCCCTTTATGGTGAGACTTTCACAAACACTCAATGTCCAACATAAAACTCAAGATCCCTCTTCCTAACATTTGAATAAGACTTTTGATGACTTGGACCATCTTCAACCTTTCCCTAATCGACTTTACCTTCTCTATAGGCTCCAATACCAAATCCAGGCAAACCAAAGCCATCTCCCCTAACTCAAACCACCCCACCGGAGACCTACTACTCCTATCAGACAAAGCCTCAAATAGTGCCATACTAATGCTAGCATAAAAACTATTATTGTAGGCAAACTAAATGAGCAGAAGATGGTGTCATGACGCAAGCCTAGGGCCTAGACATGACATGGATAATGAGAAATCCGAATACTACCCAAATGAGCCTGATGATTGTAACATGCACACATACTTGATTGCGGAAGTAAATAGAGATAAATAAGATTTGAATATAAGAAGATGAATCGAGACTAAGGTAAAAAGTACTTAATGAATGTAGAATAATAAGACAAGCCAAACTCGATAGTATGAATAAATAAGATACAACAACACCTTGGCACATAGAATGGAGCAGGGCCCAAGACATACCCCGGGCTCACCCTTATATTAATAAGTGTTCAATAAATAGAAAGAGTCTCCACAAAGCATGAAATGAATATATATTGTTCTTGGAGTTGAGGACTCACCAAAGCTTGCTTCAAAAGATCATACTAGTCACGTAGAGGAGAAGGATGGTCAAATAGAGCTCCAATCCCTACATGGTAATATTATGTAGGCATAAAGTATAGGTTAGTACATTAGAATGTAATAAGTATGTGGGATGCAATGAAACAAAGACATACACCAATATAATCAAAATGCGTAAGATATAAAAAATAGATATAATCTCATTATGTCATGTATGATCAATGCTTTAAGTAAACATGCTTGTAAACCATGTAACTTACATAATACGTAACACATATGTGGGAAAATACCCTAATCGACAAATATAATACCAAGCGAGCTACAACTTGGAATCCCGATGATTACCTCTCATCGGTAAAGAGGTGGTTTACTTGCCAAGGTAAACCATCCTTCACCTACCGAGAGCTCATCCATTTCGAAGAAGTAACACGCTTACAGGAACTGATCCTATTTTGCGATACATTTTATTAAAAAGTTGACTAAATAGATCTACTTGTAAAGCAAGGGTAAAATATAATGCTATGTTGGCACATAGTTTGAGGAAAGGAATATGAACCCAAGAAGATGGTCCATGCCACATTCAATCCATCGGTGCTAAGCCTAATCCCTTGGAATATTTGAAATAATCATACTTTAACAATTTGTAAGAAACATGGAAACATGACATGAGTAGCTCTAAAATATTTTTGACCTCTAATGGTAAGACTAACTTTTAAACATAAGAATAGATCATCATCAAACATTACTCTTGCATTAACATCAAAGGCCCATAAGAGGAAAAATCTTTGAAAAAGGGCTTAATTTAACATTTACAACATCATACACATATTCATGAATTTAATAAATTTTGAAAGCCAAAAATCATCATGAAGTCACTGTATTCATAAATCATGCAATAGATCATTAATAACTTTAAGAATCCTTGAAAAGAAATTTTAACAAACGCATAGTGGGTTCATGATGTTAGTTCAAATCATGCAATTCAAGATTGAAATTCCAAAATGTGTCTCAAAAATACCCATAGTCGTAATTTATATATATCTCAAAATTCGTACGTGATATCAAAAATCCAACTTCATATTCTTGTTTAGGGGGTAAATTGAGTGGAAAATGGGTAAACCCCAATTTTTAGCAACCATAGCAAAATTCAAAATTTCAAAGTTTGCAAATTCCAGTGACCAAGCGTGCCCCAGGAACGACGCGCCAGAGGGCATAAAGGTATAATTTTTGGCCAGTTTTCTAGTTTCGGTCCAAGGCCTTTGGGTCTTGGGCCTAAGTTTTTCGATGCATAAAAATACCTATACTTAATCATTCATTATCAATCCCTTATCATTCAAGACATTCTCAAAACACTCTCTAAAACTTAGCCAAATATTTAACACAAATTCAAGTATCCCAAACTCATTCCAGATCTCAAAAAATTCATTCAAGCTTCAATCTCATTCAAATCTATGCCAAGCTTATTCATATTATTAAAGACCATTGTGGCTCCCCAACATCAAGACAAGTTCAAAGGAATTTTCATTGCCTAACGTTTGCACAAGTACCGATAAGAGGGTCAACTTTAATGGGGAATATCACAAAGCACATAAAGAACTGGGTGGCCCGTTACCTACCAAATTAAAGATCTTTGAATCAGCTCTCCAATGTACTTGGTTTCACCTTATTTAGAGTTTGGACTCATCTATCAGTGGTATATATGGGTTTTTGCCAAATTTCATCTCATTAATGGAATTTCGTGAATTTAGTTATTTCTATTGGTCTTTTGTAGATTTCTATACTATCTTAAGTCTTCCTAAAGACCTAAGCCCTACTCCTTAAGAGCAAATTCACTATTTCCAATAAAAATACACTCTCAAATTTACCCAAGAGTCTCTACCAAACTCCAATAAGAATTCAAGGAAACTCAAGAACAAGTTGTGAATTTCAAGATCCCATTCCAAGATTCAAGTCTTTATCAACTCAATTTCAAAAAATTCAAGGTCTAAGGTATATGGGTTTCATTCAAAAGTTCATTTCACCCATGAAGCTCAATATTTATTTTTATGAACATTGCATATTTCTACTTGTATTTCTTACAAGTGTCTATTATTATGAAATATGAGCTTGAAAGATGTTTGGGTTTTGTCAAATATTGTTGATTATTCATAAATTTCTATTTTGAGATTATACTATGAAGTAATCTTTGTCTATTGAGACTATACATGATTCAAGCTACAAAATCTATAGCTATTATAAAGTTTTGATATAAGTTACCCATGATGAGATTTTACCATAATGTTGGTGGGCTGATTTACTTGATTTTAAAATATATTGATTTCACAATTTCATGATCTATACTCTTTCTTTTTGCATTATTTGAGCATATCCTCATATGTGCCCACCAAGTGTTTGATGAAATACCAAGTCAAGATATTCTCATGATATGTACATGTTTTACAAGTCAAGTGACTTCATGATGAATATGGGCTACCAACTATATTATGAATTCATGAAATTATCTATGATTATGCAAGTATGAAGCTAAGCTCTTTTTCAAATATTATACCTCTTGTGAGCCTTTTGATGTTAATGGAAGGGTAATGTTTGATAATGATGTATTATTGTGTTTTAAAGTTGGGCTCATCATTAGAGGTCAATGATGTCTAAGAGCTACTCATGTCATGATTCTATGTTTCTCATAAGTTATTAAAGCTATGATTATTCCAATTATTTCGTGGTATTAGGCTTAGCACTGATGGATGAAGGGTTTGCTCTATTTCCTTGAACTATATGCCATCATAGGACTATGTTATACACTTGCAATACTAGTGAATCTATTTAGTGCACTTTCTCTTGATGTTCTTCCCAAAATGGGACAGGCTCCTGTACAGTGAAATTACTCATGAAATCTTTTTCGAAATGGGTTGGGCTCCCATAAGGAATGTTAGTTATCCAAAATGGGATGGGCTCACATAAGGTAAACTGGTTTACCTTGGAAAGTAGACCACCTTTTTACCGATGAAGTGCAATCATCAGGATTTCAAGTTGTAGCTTGCTTGGTCTTATACTATGTTGGTTGAGGTCTCTTCGCATACTTATGTATTATGATCTATACAAATTGAATGATTTGCAAAGCATGATTTACTTAAGTATTGATCATATATGTCACATTGCTATTATGCTATCTATTGCTTATCATTATACATCTTGACTATGTTGCCTATCTCTTGTTCAATTGCATCCAACATGCTTAGTATGTTCAAACATACTAACACATATTCTATGCTTACATGATGTTACCATATAGGAATTGGAGATCCATTTGATCAACTATGACACTCTGTAACTTTATGCTCTTGTAAATCCATGGTCAAACCTCATTTGGTTAGGTTGGGGGTGTACTAGATTCATAGGAGACTCCTAGTACCTAGACGAGTTCAAGACTTACCTCCACGTTGATTTTTGGGTGTTATTTCATACAAGGGTCAATTTTAAACTTGCATAACTCTTAGCACATTCGGAATTGGGTAGCCCACTTATATCAAATGAAAGCCCTTTGAGTTAGCTTCACAAGCAGTTGGTTTCACCTTATTTCGAAGTCAGATGAAGGAGTTATGATCATTTTTGTGAGGCCATCCCATACACTACTGTCACACAGCTATTTAACAGCCAGAGTTGGCCTTTCAAAGGCTGTTTGCTGCAGCTGGCATTGGAAAAGGCTACTTTTGGCACTAAGGAAGGTCACATCGTCAGTGGTATGTTCCACGTTGCTCACCACTGACTGTGGGGATGGCCAAAAGGTATGCCAATGGGAGCTTGTTGAAACTTAGGGAAAATATGGCTAAGGGTGGTGCCACGGGCACTATTGATGGGTTGTGTAGAGTGGGATGGCCCATGGCACTTGGACTTGTGGTGGCGTGCAATATTTTTTTGTCTAAGTGAGGTGGTACAGACCAGTACATAGTCCATATAATGCCACACTATCCGTGAAGCGATCCATCAAAGTGATGAGACGTCAATTTTTTCCAACTTCCCCAACTTCCATTTTTTCACTAAGGCACTTCACACGGGCACCCCACAGGACCATAAGAGTGCTACACGACCAGTGAATTCTCTAGTGATATGATACTTCACCAATTTTTCCATCTGTTCACTAATGGCATTTTCATAAATGCTAATTATCCTAATGACCCTTTTTGACTTTTAGGCTATCTTAACCTTCCTATAAGACCTAAACTCTAATCTTAAGGACCCAATTTCACTACATTCATCTCAATACACTCCCAAATCCTCCCAAGAGCCTCCATCAAGCCCCAATTCTATTTCAAGGAAACCCAAGAACAAGATTGGATTCCAAGATCATTTCCAAGCCTCCATTCTTCCCAATATCAACTCCAAGCAACTCTAGACCTGAGGTATGTGAGTTTTGTTTATGGGTTCCTTTCACCCATGATACCCAATCTTTCTTTTTCCTAAATTTCATGATTTAAGTTTGAGATTACAAATGGGTTTTACTTGTATGAACATGTCTATGAACTATGTTAAAATTATGTAAAGTTGTGACTATTTTGCTATGATGTGAGCCATATATCTTATATCTATTTTTAAGTTTTGATGAGGGCTTTTGATGTGAAAGTTTTGGGGGTGTTACAAAGTGTTTACTAATTATTTTACAATAGATTTCTTGCATGATTTCATCCCCAAATTTCATGGTCTTATAACACTATGGTACACCTAGCAAGTATTTGATAAGATGTGTGGTTATGGTTTCTTGAGGAATTGAAGGTCCAAAGCATGAGATATGATATGAATGATGTTATAATAATGAAATAAGCTGATGTACACGATAAAATTTATATAAAGTGTAGCATTATACCATACTCAATCGAGTTGGGGGTTTGTACTCATCAACCATGTGAGGGGTTAGTACTTCACTACCTAGGATGATTGGGGTGTAACCATTATCAACCGAGTTAGGAGTTTGTACTCATAAACCATGTGAGGGGTTTATACTTCACCACCTAGGATGACTGGGGTGTGACCGACATCAACCATGTGAGGGGTTTATACTTAAATACCTAGGATGATTGTATGACCAACATCAACCATGTGATGGGTTTATACCTTGCCGCCTAGGATGATTGGGGCATGACCATCATCAACCAACCAAGGTTGGAAAGTTAGTTTGGTCTCTTCTTCACATATGATCATTTATATGAGCATGATTTACTTAAGTATGTTTTAATTTGACATTGATCATATATGGCATATTACTATATTATGCCTATTGTCTATTGTTACACATTTTCATTATGATGCCTATTGTCTATTGTTACGCATTTTCATTATGATGCCTATTCCTTATTGCATTGCATCCCACATACTTGGTACAATTAAATGTACTAACACATAATCTTGCCTACATGATATCACTATGTAGGAACCGATGCCCGAGTCGATCCTCCTCCTCCACGTGGCTAGGCAATGCTACTCCAAGCTAGTTGATGAGTCCTCCATTTTAGGGACCTTAGTCTATGTTGTTATTATCTGTGTATTAAGACTCTATATTATGTTCTATTGACAATGACGGTGATCCCGGTAGCTCTGTCTTGGCCCCTACTCTATCTATGTATTTAGAGGTGTATATTGGACAAGTGGTGTATTTACGATATGAGTTGTGACTCCTTGTTTTTGCAACATTGTTATTTTTGCAAGCTTTTCCTTAGCCCCATTGCCCTTGCTTTAATATATATGTTTTTTGTATGGTAAAGAGGCTTGATTGGGGTCCCTTTGGGTTCCCCATTCTTTATGTCACATCCAATCCCTAGACTTGGGTCCTAACAAACTTGGTATCAGAGAACTAGGTTGATAGATCCTTGGAGTCCAACACACCACATCAATTAGTGTCTGATTCATGGTTGTGAAGCACACCATGACTATGGATAAAAGGCTAAGATGCATTGATGGAAATGCTTCCCTTGTTCATGTCCTAAGTTATGCTATAGAGTTTTGGGAAGTACTTCCCCCTAATAATTGTTCTTTGCTATGCTAGATTATGTCGAATACTAGAGGAAGATAGGCCCAAACTCCCTAGGAGCTACCTGCCAATGGTGAGCTCCGGGATGCCCTTACTATTGTTGCCTAAGTGGTGGCCAACCAAGTCCAACAAGGGGCCCAAGCCCTTTATGCTACTACCCCGAGAGCTAGGGTAAGGGACTTCATAAGGTTGATTCCTCTAGTTTTCAAAGGTTCAAAGGTGGATGAACGTCCATAAGAGTTTATCGATGAAATCTATAAAATCTTATCTATCATGGGTGTTGGACCAAATGAAAAGGTAGAGTTGGTGGCGTACCAACTCAAAGGGGTAGCTTAAATTTGGTTTGATCAATGGATAGGTGAGAAAGGTAATGGATATATGGTGCTTTAGGAGGAATTCAAATTGGCCTTCCTTAATTGGTTCTTCCCTCTTGAGTTTAGGGAAGTAAAGTTGGTTGAGTTTATGAACTTGAAACAAGGTTGTATGAGTGTGAGGGAGTATGCCGTCAAAGTTAATCAACTTTCAAAGTATGCTTCTCACTTGGTGGCCAATCCTAGGTCAAGGGTGAGTAAGTTTGCTATGGGGGTTTCCATCTTAGTATGTGAAGAATGTCATTCTGCCTTACTTATTTATGATATGAATTTGTCTCGGTTGATGACCTATGCCGAGCAAATAAAAAAAGAGAAGTTGAGAAAAAGGAGGGGCCATGAGGCCTAGAGGTCCCGGTTTGAGGGTAAGTTCCGAAAGAGTGCTAAATTTCACCAAGGCCAAGGGTCTTCTCATACTACTAATAGGGGATGTGACAATGTCTTCACTAGGCCTCCAAGGACGAGTGGAGTGGCTCCTATAGAGGTGTGTCCAAAATGTGGGTGGTAACATGGAGTTCCATGTTTGAGGGGTTCTAATGCATTCTTTAAATGTGGGGAGCTCAGTCCCAAGAAGGTAGATTATCCAAGGAGCTGTAGTAAGGGCTGGGGTGCAAATACGGTTCTACTGGGTAGAGGTGATCCTCAAGGTCATGTCCCAAGGCACAACTAGTTTTATCCATTGCATGGAAGGTAAGGGGTTGGTGAAGTTCCGACTGTTGTTGCTAGTACGTTAAAAATCTTTGACTTTGACGTATATGCTTTGATTGATCCGGGTGACACTCTTTCCTATGTTACCCCTTTTGTTTCTAAAATGTTTAATGTTAATCTCAAGTTGTTGCATGAGTCATATGAAGTGTCTACTCCTATTGCTGCCTCTATTGCTAGGAAAGTTTATAGAAGTTGTCCTATTTGCATTTTGCATAAGTTGATGCCTTGCGATCTTGTTGAATTAGACATGGTAGATTTTGATATCATTCTTGGGATGGATTGGTTACGTGGCTACTATGCTTCTATCAATTGTAGAACCCATGAGGTCAAGTTTCACTTCCTTAATGAACCCGTTCTTGAGTGGGAAAGTCATGATATGGTGGTAAAAGGTAGATTCATTTCATGCATTAAAGCCCATAGGTTGATTTCCAAGGGGTGTTTGTACCATCTTGTGAGAGTCAAAGATGTGGAGTCCAAAGTCCCTTCTATAGAGTCAGTTTTGGTAGTAAATGAGTTTTTTGATATCTTCCCAAATGACCTTCCCAGTGTCCCTCCCGAAAGGGAGATATATTTTAGCATAGATCTCTTTTTCGATACTCAACCTATCTTTATTCCCCCTTATCGTATGGCCCCAATGGAGTTGAAGGAGTTAAAGGAGCAATTGAAAGATTTGTTGGAGAAGATATTTATTAGGTCTAGGCAATCACTTTAGGGTGCACTAGTATTGTTTGTAAAGAAGAAAGATGGGTCACTTAGAATGTCCATTGACTACCGGCAACTCAATAGGGTCACTATAAAGAATAGGTATCCTCTTCCAAGGATTGATGACTTGTTTGACCAATTGCAAGGGGCTAGATTTTTCTCTAAGATTGATCTTCAGTCCGGCTATCATCAAGCGAAGGTGAGGGAGTGTGATATTCCCAAGATAGCCTTCTAGACTAGATATGGGCATTATAAATTCATGGTGATGTCTTTTGGGTTAACCAATACACCGACCATCTTCATGGACTAAATAAATAGGGTCTTCAAACCCTACCTTAATTTCTTTGTTATAGTCTTTATTGATGATATTTTGATCTATTCGTATAGTAGGGAGGATCGTATAGAGAATTTGAGGGTTGTGTTCCAAAGATTGTGGGAAGAGTAATTGTATGGTAAATATGAAAAGTGTGAATTTTGGTTGAAGGAGGTTGCATTCTTGGGTCATGTGGTGTCGTGGGATTTTACAAAAGTTGATCCTAAGAAAACCGATGTGATTAGGAATTGGCCTAGACCATTAACCGTGAATCATCCATGTGAGAGGTTAGTACTTTAACACCTAGGATGATTGCGGTGTGACCATCATCAACCGAGTTGGGGGTTTGTACTCATAAACCATGTGAGTAGTTTATACTTCACCACCTAGGCTGATTTGGGTGCGACCAACTTCAACCATGCAAGTGGTTTATACCTCGCCACCTATGATGATTGGGGTGTGACCATTATCAACCAACCAAGGTTGCAAACTTAGTTTGGTTTCTTCTTCACATATGATATCTTATATAAGCACGATTTACTTAAGTATGTTTTACTTTAGCATTGATCATACATGCTATATTACTATATTATGCCTATTGTCTATTGTTACACATTTTTATTGTGATTCCTATTCCTTGTTCCATTGCATTCCACATACTTGGTAAATTAAAATGTACTAACACATAATCTTGCCTACATGATATCACCATGTAGGGATCGGTGCCCGAGTTGATCCTCCTCCTCCACGTGGCTAGATGGTGCTATTCAAAGCTTGTTGGCAAGTACTCTATTTCGAGGACCTTAGTCTATGTTGCTATTATCTATGTATTAAGACACTACCTTATATTTTGTTGACTATGAGGGTGATCATAGTAGCTCTATCTTGGCCCCCGCTCTATCTATGTATTTAGAGGTGCATGCTGGATAAGTGTTGTATTTACGATATGAGTTGTGACTCCTTATTTTGGTAACATTGTTGTTTTGTCAAGCTTTTCCTTAGCTCCATTGCCCTAGTTTTAATATATATGTCTTTTGTATGCTTCCATGACTAAGGATGTATTATGATAAGTAAAGAGGCTTGATTGGGGTCCCTTAGGGTTCCCCATTCGCCATGTCATGTCCAGGCCCTAGGTTTTGGTCATGACATCAACATCCTTCTCTGCGTGGCTAGTAATATCTATTTAATAAAGTTGGTGAGTCCTTAATTCCTTAGAAACTTATGATTATGAGGGTTGGCCTAGTTGCTTGTCTTGGCCCCCGCTAAGTTCTATGTGTAGAGGTGTTATTGGACAAGTTATGCATTATGCTTATGTTTTGACTCATCTATGTTATTTAAGTACTAAACTCTCTCCTTTAGTTCCAATTTCTCTTATTTATATTTTCTCTTGTTGTTTATTCTTGCTTTCGCGACCAAGTATGTACGTATTATATGCTATGAGTCTTATTTGGTGTATCTTCGGGTTATCCATTCATCGTGTCATGTCCAGCCCTTAGTTTGGATCGTGATATTCATATCATGCATAACTTCAATAGATTTAAATCAACTTATGATATGATATTAAAATAGATATTCATGCATAATAAATCAATACTTGATAAACCCGAACACAATTTATGTTCATAATTCATAATAAAAGATTCCTATGAGTAATACAACTTGAAATCATATAATTTTCATAAAAAGATAAGGTTGGGCTCGTTAGGTGAAAGTACCCACGGAAGAGGACCCACATACGTAAACTTGGATTTTCTTGAAATTGACTTGGGCAAGACTTGATACTTGACTTGGGTCCTTGAAATCCAAAGTGAGCTCTTGAAAATGTTTAGATTGAATGGAGTGTTTAATAGTGTACAGAAAGGGTTTAGAGAGTGTTTTCTTGAGAGTTTGAAGGTGAAATATGGCTAAGTATAGAGGTATTTACATTTAAATAGGAATTGGGTCATTACCCAAATGCCCCTGGATGAAACAAGAAACTGAAGAAAAACATACACTGGTCTATGTCCTGGCACAATGCAGACCCAACAAGTAGGCACCATTACACTAGTGAACTCCCCAAGTGCGTCGTCGCCTAGGTGTGCATATCCATTGGAATTCATAAAATTCATAAAAATTATTTTTCACTACAGGTCTTCTAAAATTCAGGTTATACCCATTTCCCACTCAATTTTCCCTCCAATCAAGAATATGAAGTCGAATTTCTAAAATCACGCATGGATTTTGAGATATAACAAAATTACTATTATGGGGCATTATGAAGTACACGAGGGGTATTTCAATCCCTCATTAAATCCCCTAATAAATTTCAAGAATCTCAAGAGCCCAATTTGGATTTCAAGGACCTAACTCAAGCTTGAAGTTGCCCTCAAGTTTATTTCAATAAATTCCAAGTTTTAGCTATGTGGGTCTTCATCCATGGATCTAATCCTCTCTTTTATGAAAAATCTCATGATTTCAAGTGGTATTCTTCATAGGTATCTTCTATTATGCATTATGAACATGGGCTATGATTGATTTTATAAAATATGGAGTATTATGCATGAATTGCTATTGAAAGCTTATCCTATGAGTTGATTCATGATATGAACTATGGAAACTACGCTACATTGTAAAATTTTGATTGATCTCATAACACCAAAAAATAGGGGTTTTACTACTATATTGGTGGGTTGAATTGTATGACTTTAAAATGATTTAATTTCACTCTTCATATCTTATACTATCTAATATTACAATTTTGAGCATGAGTTCATGTACCCACCATTTTTGACTAAACTACATGACAAGGATTCTTAAGTTGATGAATTACGGCATAAGTTGCAACTTTAGTGTTTTCATGACAATTATAGGCTCCCGGGCATGTATTGAACTCATGAAAGGTTGTTGTGATTTACAAGTGACAAGTTGAGACTTATTCTATAATTCTACCCTCTTATGAGCAAATTATATCTATTTGAAGGGTCAAGAATGATTACTGTTTTACCCTCATATTCAAGCAAAGCTCACTAGTAGGTGTCAAGCATGTTACAATCTCTACCTACATATGAAATGCAATACCTACTAGAAGTGGTCAAGTTTATGTATTATTTTTTACCCTTTAGTATATGGTATATGCCTATGTAGGGGTCAAGCATGTGAATAAACTACTCATACCATGTTATCATATCTTTTACAAGTTATTCATGTTATGATTAAACCTATGATTATATCAAGTGTTCCGTGGGATTAGACTTAGCACTGATTGATGCTCAAGGTGGAGTCTCGACTCAAGGGGTTCTTAATAAAGTCTTTATCTCTAAACTATGTGTCACCATAAGATTATGTTATTTTTCCTAAAAAGGGCTTATTAGTAGATCCATCTAGGTCAAGTTACCCACAAAGTGAGGTCAAGTATGGTTTAGCTTGGCAAGTAGATGACACCGAGATTCCAAGTAGTAGCTCGCTTGGTCTTATATGTTGGTTAAGATCTCCTCATAGATATGTATGTTATATTATGCAAGTTGAATATTTATATGTAGGTTTTAATACAAGAATTCATCATATATATCATATTAAATTTATATCCATTGATAATGATTATGCATCTTGATTATTATGGATTATGTCTTTGATGCATTGTATGCCACGTACTTAGTACATTCAAAGTACTAAAGCATACTCTATGGCTACATGATATCATCATGTAGGGACCGGGGCTCCTGTTGATCATCCTTCTCTATGTGGCTAGTTGATTTGTTTGAAGTTAGCTTTTGGTAAGTCCTTATACCCGGGGATAATATCTAGTTCTTTCATGTCAATGTAAAGACTTTATCTTATATTTTGGATATTTATCTATGAGGGTGAGCCTAGGAGATGTCTTGCCCCCCGCTCCATTCTATGTAGAGGTGTCGTTGGATATTATGGTTGTCTATTTTTGAGCTTGACTCTTCTTATGCTATTAATATTATGAAATACTTTTCTTAATTCCATTTCCCTTTATATTATTATCACATGGAAATTTAAGAGAGAAAACAATGATGCCATTCCTTGGGAGGAGTTCAAGGCCGCCTTCCTCCTCGGTTCTTCCCTATTGAGTTGAGAGAGGCAAAAATGATGGAGTTCATAAATTTTAAACAAGGCCCCATGTGTGTGATGGAATATACCCTCAAATTCAATAAGCTATCAAAGTATCCTCCTCACTTGGTTGTCTATCCTAGGGAGAGAATGAATAAGTTTGTTTCAGAGGTGTCCGATTTGGTGAATGAAAAGTGTCGCACCGCTATGATTATGTG
Organism: Solanum sejunctum; assembly: GCA_025642045.1. NCBI lineage: Eukaryota > Viridiplantae > Streptophyta > Magnoliopsida > Solanales > Solanaceae > Solanum > Solanum sejunctum. Next base: position 20,090 of record JAOTQJ010068244.1, on the reverse strand, counting down.
TGATATGGACTTGTATCGACTCATGACCTACGCTGAACAACTTTAGGGGGAGAAAATTAGAAATAGGATAAGTGGGGAGTCCAAGAAGGCTCAGTTTGATGGTGGTTTTCAAGGCACCAAGGGTGGCTATTTTGAACAAGGTCACAAATTCCAATGTCAAGGGTCATTTAATCTCCAAACAAGAGGTTTACTATTTATAATGGGGTTCCTAACCCAAGGATTCAAGGTGGTAATGATGGGATGACTAATTTTAGGTGCCAAAAGTGTGGGAGAAATAATAGTGGTCCAGCTTGAGGGATTCTAACGCTTGCTATAGTTGTGGTAAAGTAGGTCACAAGATTATTGATTGCGCCTATGATTAAAACAATGATAGGGATAGTCATCCTCAAGGCCAAGTTTCTAATGTGAATCAAAGGCAAATGGGGGCCAATAAGGGGTGCTCCAAGACAAAATCGATTCTATGCTCTCCAGGAAAGGCAAAGAGTAGATGAGGTGCCTGATATTATTTCCAGTATATTAAAGGTTTTTTATTATGATGTGTATGCATTGTTAGATCCATGTGCCACTCTTTATTTCATTACTCCTCTAGTTACCAATAAGGTTCATGTATGTCTCAAATTATTCTGTGAACCCTATGAAGTGTATACCCCTATTGGTGAGTCTATTATTTCTAGAAGAGTCTATTGGGAATGTTCCATATCTATATTGCATAAATTCTTGCCTTATGATTTTCTTGAACTTGACATGGTGGATTTTGACTTTATTCTTGGAATGGATTGCTTACATGCGTATCATGCTTCTATTGATTATAGAACCTGTAAAGTTAGATTCCAATTTCCTAATGAGCCCGCCTTGAGTGGGAAAGTTGTAATGTGATGGTTAAGGGTAGGTTCATTTCTTGTCTTAAAGACCAGAAAATTGATTTCTAAGGGTTGTATTTACCATCTTATACGGGTTAAGGATGCTGAGTTTAAGTCCTTCCCATTGAGTCAGTTTTAGTGGTCATTGAGTTTCTTAATGTCTTTCCCGATGAGCCTTCTAGTGTTCTTCCTGAAAGGGAAACAGACTTTAGTATAGGCCTCCTCCCCGATACACAACCTATTTTTGTTCTCCCTTACCCTATGGTCCCTATGGAGTTAAAGGAGTTCAAGGATAAGTTGAGGGATATATTGAAGAAGGGTTTTATAAGGCCTAGCAAGTCACCTTGGGGTGTACATTATTGTTTGTAAGGAAAAATAATAGTTTCCTTAGAATATGCTTCGACTATTGGCAACTCAATAAAGTCACCATAAAGAACAAGTATCCTCTACCAATGATAGATGACCTATTTGATCAACTACAAGGGGCTAGTCACTTTTCTAATATTGATCTTCGGTCCAGGTACCACCAAGTGAGGGTGAGGGCGTGTGATATTCCTAAGATGACTTTTTGGACTAGTTATGGACATTTTGAATTTGTGGTGATGTCTTTGGCTTGAATAATACACCAACAACATTTACAAATCTTATGAATAGGGTCTTTAAACCTTACCTTAATATGTTTGTGGTGGACTTCATAGATGATATATTAATTTATTCCCGAAATGAAAAAGAGAATATGAATCATTTGAGGGTGGTATTGTAAGTTTTGAGGGTTAAGACGTTGTTTGCTAAATATGATAAGTATGAATTTTGGTTGAATGAGGTTGCATTCCTAGGGCATGTGGTAATCGAGTTATGGAAATAATGTGGGCCTTATGATGATGAAAGTGATAAGGAATTGGCCTAGGCCCTTGACTCTAATGGATATTAGGAGTGTCTTGGATTTAGAGGGGTACTATCGGAGATTTGTGAATGGTTTCTCTTCACTTACTTCCCATTTGACAAAGTTGACCCAAAAGAAGGCAAAATTTCATTGGACCAATGATTGTGAAAAGAGTTTCCAACTTTGAAAGACAAACTTATCTCTGCTCCTATTTTGGCTTTACCAGAGGGTTTGTGGTTTATTGTGATGCTTCAAGGATTGGTTTGGAGTGTATATTGATCCAAAATGGCAAGGTTACAACATATTTCTTTTCGGCAACCAAAGATGCATGAGCACAATTATACCACCCATGATCTTGAATTAGTGGCCATGGTTTTGCTTTAAAAATATGACATCATTATTTGTATAGGGTTTATGTAAATGTGTTTACTAACCACAAGAGTCTCTAATATGATTCACACAAAAAGATCTTCACTTGAGGCAAAGAAGGTAGTTAGAACTCCTTAAGGATTATGACATGAGTGTGCACTATCACCACGATAAGGCTAATATTATGGCCGATGCTATAAGTAGAGTGTCCCTGTGTAGTCTAGCTTATATTGATGATGGTAACAAAGAGGTGGCTAGAGAAGTACACTGGTTGGCTATGTTGGAAGTGAGATTAGATGAGGCAGAGAAATAAGTTGTGGTGGGTATTGATGGTTCCAAATCTTCTTTGATTGAAGAGGTCAAGTCCAAACAAGACCTTGAGCCCGCCTTGCTAGAATTGAAATCTTTGGTGAAGGATTGTTTAGTGGAGGTTTCCTCCCAGGGGGAGATGGTGTACTTAGGTACCAAGGTAGGTTATGTGTGCTAATATTGATGGGTTGAGTGATTTGATTTTGAGGGAGGCACATAACTCATCCTACTTTATTCACCCTAGTTCCAGAAAGATTTATAGAGACTTGAGAGAGGTGTACTGGTGAGGTGGTATGAAAAAGGATGTTGCTAAGTTTGTAGATAGTTGTCATAACTGCTAACAATTCAATGTTGAGCATCAAATTTTGGATGTCCTAGCCGAAGACATATAAATTCCTACTTAGAAGTGGGAAGAGATCAATATGGATTTTGTTATTGGTTTGCAAAATACTAAGAAGCGCTTTGATTCTATTTGGGTTGTTATTGATAGGATGACAAGTCAGCTCAGTTTCTACCGATTAAATAACTTATGGTGCCAAAGATTATGCCAAGCTATATATTCATGAGTTGTTTAGCTTGCATGGGTACCTTTGTCTATTATTTCAGATCATGGTACTCAATTCACTTCTTATATTTGGAGATCCTTCCAAAAGGGTCTTGGTACTGAGGTCAAACTTAGCATGACTTTACATCCTCAAATGGATGGTCATGCTGAAAGAACAATTCAAACTCTTGAGGATATACTTAGGGATTATATTTTGGAGTTCAAGGGTAGTTGGGATGAACATCTTCCATTTATTTAGTTTGCTTACAACAATATCTACCACTCTTGTATTGTCATGACTCCCTTTTAGGCTTTATATGGTAGGTATTGTAGATCTCTGATCGGGTGGTTTAATGTTGGGGAGATAGCTTTGTTAGGTCTGAATTTGGTTATGGAAGCTTTGGAGAAGGTGAGGTTGATAAGAGAGAATTGAAAATGGCTCAAAGTATACAAAAGTCTTATTTTGATGTGAGGAGGAGAGACCATAAATTTGATGTTGATGATTGAGTTTACTTGGAGGTCTCATCCATGAATGGTGTGGTCCGGTTTATCCAAAAGGGGAAATTGATCCCAAGGCTTGTGGAACTTTATAAGATTTTGAGGAGAATTGGTAAGGTTGCCTATGAATTGGAGTTACATATGGATATGAGTATAGTTCATCTGGTTTTTCATGTGTCTATGTTGAGGAAATGTTTTGGTGACCCAAGTGCTATAGTGCCCTTAGAAGTTATGGGTATTATGGAATATAACTTGACATATGAGTGGTAAAGATATTGGATAGGCAAATGAAAAGATTAAGAAATAAAGATGTTGCATCCGTCAAAGTCCTTTCGAGGAATCAACAAATTAAAAGTCCCACATGGGAAGCCGAAGCCGAGATGAAAAAATCATATCCATACCTCTTTAACTCTTTTCAAGTTGAAGGTAATAAATTAAGTCCTATCCATGTCATTTTTGCATGCATACATGTTCATGGTGACAATGTTTGAAGACTTATGATGTTTGTGTGTGAAACTTTTCAAGAATGATGATTAAGAGCATTTGTTGTATTCATGTTGGGCTAGAAGTCACATAATTACTTCTCTTACATATGCTTCTTTGACATTCGGGGATGAATTTTCCGATGGGGGAGATATTGTAATACCCCTCATGTTCTTCGAAATACAATATAAGTATATTTCTTGGATATCTAAAAAACATGCATGATTTAGAAAATCTGACTTCATATTCTTGTTCATGGGGCAAAATTGTGTGCTAAAAGGGTAGCCCTCGAATTTAATAGGACCCATAGATAAAAATAATTTTCCTAATGGGAGCACAAAATAGTGTGCCTAGGGTGCGATGCGCCCGAGGGCGCGTGAAATGCCCCAAAAAATGCCCTAAAATGTTCTTTGGAAATGCCTATAATTGAAATTTCCATATATCTCAAAATCCGTGCGTGATATAAAAAATTTGACTTCATATTCTTGATCAAGGGGCAAAATTGATTGGAGAATGGGTATAACCCTGATTTTAGAGGAGCCGTAGCGAAAAATGATTTTTTGCCAACTTTTCGCAAACCAGTGGGCATTTGCATTGGCTCCGCGACTCAAATCTATCGCAGACCAGTGTTATCACTTCCTTAATTTTTCCTTCTTTGACCTAATACATTGGTGCCTTGGCCCCATGCCTATTTATGTGTAAAAACACCTATACTTAGCCATTTTCCAACTCTATATAACTCAAGACCCTCTCAAAACCCTCTTTAACATGTAACCAAATATTTAATCCAAATTTAAGTGTCTCAAGCTTAATTTCGGATATCAAGAACATCATTCAAGCTTCAAGTTTCCATCAAGTCTACATCAATAAAACCAAAGTTTAAGGTATGTGGGTTTCATCCAATGGTTCATTTTACGCATGTAGCCCAATATTTCTTTTTATGAAAATTGCATGTTTCTAAGTTGTATCTTCTATGGGTTTCTTTATAATGGATTTGGATTATAAATTATGTTGGCATTTTATGAAATGTTGATTAAATATACATATTTATCAATTTCAAGCTTATACTATGATTTAGTTTTTCCTATTGAGACTATGCATGTTTTGAGCTATGAAAGTATGTTCTACTATGAGATTTGATAATGGATTTCAAGGTATCTTACATAAGGGTTTTACATTATATTGGTGATTTACATTGAGTTATCTCATATAAATTCACTCTTGAATTGCATGATTTTGAACTAGAATTACACCCCCACAAAGTGTTTTATAAAATGACTTGAAAAGGATTCTCAAGTTACTGTAGTTCATAAGTCAAGTGACTCTATGATGATTAAGGGATTGTATGTATGTATTGAATTTATGAAAATTATCTCTAGTGTTCCAAGTAGACTACACCTTGTCGAGCGGTGCTATGCCTTTACTACCATGTTGAGGGGTAGATACCTTGACCACTTTATCGGGGGGTACTATGCCTATACTACCATGTTGAGGGATAGATACATTGGCTGCCTTATCAGGGGATGCCTTGCATGTACTACCATGTTGAGGGGTTGATATCTTGACCACTTTGGTGGGGGGTCCCATGCTCGTACTACCATATTGAAGGGGTAGATACCTCGACCACCTCACTGAGGGGGTGACATGCCACGGATTCCAAGTAGTAATTGCTTGGTATGTGATTATGGTCCCTTCCTACACATGTAGTCTATATTTGCAAGTTATACGATTTACAAATATGTTTTACCTCAAGCATTGCTCATTCATTCCATATTGATATTATACCAATCCATCACTAATGACTGTGTATTTTGACTATGTTGCCTTATATCTTGTTACATTGCATCCTACATACTTAGTACATTCAAATTTACTAAGTTATACTCTATGCCTACATGTTGTTACCATGTAAGTATCAAAGAACCTCTCTATCATCCTCCACGTGACTAGTTCAGTGATTTAGAAGATAAGCTTTTGTGAGTCCTCAAGTCCAGGAACACTAACTATGCTATTCTTATTATTAATGTTTGTTTATGTTAAACATTTGATATTATGTCGGTGAGCCCGGAAAGTCTATTGGCCCCTGCTCCAATCTATGTTAGAGGTATTGTTGGAATAATTGATGTACTTATGCTTTAATCTTTGACTCTTGTATGCTTCATAAATATCAAGAATTCCCTTAGTCCCTTTGCCCTTATTTATATCTCTTGTTGTTGTTGTTTTTCTTTCGCGACCAAAGATATGTGATTGATGTGCTAAGAGGCTTGTTTGGGGATCCTTCGGGTACCTTATTCATTGTGTCACATCTAGGCCTTAGGCTTGGGTCATGGAAAACTTGGTATTAGAGCACTGGGTTGTTAATGGTCCTCATAATCCAACATACCAGGTAGATTAGAGTCTTGTTCATGGTTGTGAAGTGCACCACAACTATGAGTGAGTCTCTGTGAGGCATTTTAGGAAATGTTCCCATTTTTCATGATCTATGTTGTGCTATAGAAGTTAAGGTAAGGATTTCACTCTATTGAATGTTCCTTCATATTCTAACTTATGCCTATTCTAAGAGAAAGACTAAGTAGAGCCCGTTAACTCGAAGAACAACCCGCCCCTCCCGCTCCTCAAGCTTCTCAAGATGGGGGAGTGGCTTGTGATGAGTTCTGAGATGCTATCACCATGTTGGCTCATGCTATGACCAACTAAATCAACCAAGGGTCCCAAGATCCTCATGCTCCTACTATGGCCTCAAGGGTGATGGATTTTACTAGGATTAATCCACCAGAGTTCTATGGGTCCAAGGTGGATGAGGATCCCCAGGAATTTAGTTATGAGGTGTATAAGATATTATCTATTATGGGGGTTAATTTAGAGGAATAAGTTGAGTTGGTATCATACCAACTCAAAGGGGTGGCTCAAATTTGGTTTACTCAATAGAAGATGAAAAAGGGGAATGATAAAGTTATCCTTTGGGAAGAGTTCAAAGCCACACTTCTCAATTGGTTATTTCCTATTAAGATAAGGGAGGTGAAGATGATGGAATTTATGAATCTAAACCAAAGGTCTGTGAGTGTGACGGAATATGCCTTCAAGTTTAACCAACTCTCTAAGTATTCCCCACAATTGTTATTGAGCCAAGGTCAAGGATGAATAAATTTGTGTCGGGTGTATCCAACTTGGTTAATGAGGAGTGTCTTACCTCTATGCTAATAGGTGATATGGATTTGTCCCATATAATGACATATGCCAAACAAATAGAGGGGGAAAATCTTAGAAAGAGAAAAAGTGGTGAGCCCTAGAGGGCTTATTTTGAAGGTGGATTCCAAAATTCCAAGGGTGGCGATTTCCTCAAGGACCCAAGTTCCAAACCCAAGAGTCTTCTAATGCTCCTAATAGAAGGTTCTCTAATAATAACCCAAGGTTCCAAGGTGGTGGTAGTGTAGTGGTTTTTGATGGGTCTAAGTCTTCTTTGATTGAGGAGGTAAAGGCAAAATAAGATATTGACCCCGCCTTGCTAGAGTTGAAGGCCTTGGTGAGAGATGGTAAAGTGGAGGTTTTCTCCAGAGGGGGAGATGGTTCCCTTAGGTACCAAGGTAGATTATGTGTGCCAAATGTGGATGATTTGAAAGAATTTATCCTTAAAGAGGCTCATAATTCATCCTATTCTATTCACCCCGATTCTTCAAAGATGTATAGATACTTAAGGGAAGTGTGTTGGTGGGGGTGGTATAAAGAGAGACATTGCCAAGTTCATATCCAGATGTCACAATTGCCAACAACTGAAAGCCGATAATCAAAGGCCAGATATAGAGATACCTACTTGGAACTAAGAAGAAATCAACATGAATTTTGTGGATAGTTTGCCTAAGACTAGTAAATATTTTAATTCTATTTGGGTTGTTATGGATAGAATGACAAAGTCAGCTCATTTCCTACCAGTCAAAACTACTTATGGTATTGAAGATTATGCCAAGTTGTACATTCATGAGTTGGTCAGATTGCATGGGGTGCCCTTGTCTATCATTTTGGATCGTGGTGCTCAATTGACTTCTTACTTTTGGAGGTCCTTCCAAAGAGGTCTTGGTACCAATGTTAAGCTTAACACAGCCTTTCACCCTCAAAAGGATGGTTAACCCAATAGAACTATACAAACTCTTGAGGATATGCTTAGAGCTTATGTTTTGGAGTGTAAGGGTAGTGGGATTGAATATCTTCTACTCATTGAGTTTGCGTAAAACAATATTTACCAGTCAAGCATTAGTATGGCTCCTTTTGAAGCTCTTTATGTTATGCATTGTCGATCATCGATTGGGTGGTTTGAAATGGGGGAAATGGATTTGATAGGTTTGGATTTGGTTATGGAAGCCTTGTAGAAGGTGAGGTTTATAAGGGAGAGATTAAAAATAGCCCGAAGTAGACAAAAGTCCTATTCCAATGTGAAGAGAAGAGATCTTGTGTTTAAGGTTGGTGATTGGGTTTACTTAAAAGTATCGCCTATGAAGGGTATGATCTGGTTTGGCAAAAGGGAAAGTTAAGCCCAAGGTTTGTGGATCCTTATAGAGTTTTGAAGATGATTGGTCAGGTTGCATATGAGTTGGAGTTTCCTATGGAGATGGACATGGTTTATCCGGTCTTCCATGTGTCCATGTTGAGAAAGTGTGTGAGGGACCCTAGTACTATACCACCTTTGGATGTTGTGGGTGTTGTAGAAGATAGTTTGACTTTTGACAAGGTCTCATTAGAGATTTTGGATAGACAAGTGAAGAGGTTGAGAAACAAAGATGTAGCTTCCATCAAGGTCTTTTGGAGGAACCAACAAGTTAAAAGTGTGACATGGGAAATCGAGGTGGACATGAGAAAGCGATCTCCCTATCTCTGCCATTATGTTCAAGCCGAAGGTACTAATTAAAATCCTCTATATGATTTTAAGTCTTAAGTTTCAGCCCTTATGTCATTTTGCATGCATTCATATTTATGTTGACATGTTTATGGTGATTTTTGACATTCATGTTGAGTTCTTGAAAATGATGTTAAATGTGTTTGTTACATTCATGTTGGGCTGAAATCTTCATGACTTCTCTTATGTATATATCTTTGACATTTGGGGATGAATGTTCCCAAGGAGGAGATATTGAAACGCTCTAAAACGCCCCAAAAATGTGCTTTGAAAATGTCCAGAATCGTAATTTCCACATATCACAAAATTAGTGAGTGATATCAAAAATTCAATTTCATATTCTTGATTATGGGGAAACATTGAGTGGTAAATAGGTATAACCTTGATTTTAGAGAACTTGTAGTGAAAAATAATTTTCTCAAACTTTTCACAAAACAATGGGCATTCGCATTGGCTCAGCAATGTGGACCTATCGTGGAGCAATGTTATCACTTCCTTAATTTTCCTGTTTTGGCCAAAGGCATTGAGTTCTTGGCCACATGCCTATTTATGCGTAAAAACACCTATGCGTAGTCATTTTCTAACTCTATATCACTTAAGAACCTCTCAAAACCCTCTCTAACACTTAACAAAATATTTCATCTAAATTCAAGTTTCCTAAGCTTGATTCTGGATTTCAAGGACTCCATTCAAGAATCAAGTTTCCTTCAAGTCTACATAAAAAAAACCTAAGTTTAAGGTATATGGGTTTCACCTATTGGGTTCTTTTACTATGGAGCCCAATCTTCCTTTTTATCAAAATTACATGTTTTCAAGTTGTATCTTCAATAGGTATCTTTTATAATGAATTTTGATTACAAATTATGTTGGGGTTTTATGAAATATTGATTGAATATATATGTTTATCAATTTCAAGCTTATACTATGAATTGGTTTTTCCTATTGAGACTATACATGCTTTGAGCTATGAAACTATGTTCAATTATGAGATTTGATTATGGGTTTCAAAGTAACTCACATAAGGGTGTTATATTATTTTAGTAGATTGATAAAGATTGAGTTTTCTCATATTACTTAACTCTTGAATTGCATGATTTTAAACCAGGATTATACACCAACCAAGTGTTTGATAAAATTTCTTGACAAGGATTCTCAAGTTATTGATGAACTATTACATGGTTTATAAGTCAAGCGATTCTATGATGATCAAGAGATTGTATGTATGTATTGAATTCATACATACCAAGTGATCGTATATATGTATGTCTATAAATCATGATTTTAAACCAGGATTACACACCAAGTGTTTGATAAAATTTCTTGACAAGGATTCTCAAGTTATTGATGAACTATTATATGGTTTATAAGTCAAGCGACTCTATGATGATCAAGGGATTGTATGTATGTATTGAATTCATAAAAATTATCTCTAATTTTGCAAGTTGACCATGCCTTATCGGGGGGTTCCATGTCTGTACTATCATGTTGAGGTATAGATACCTTGACCACATTGTCAAGTGATGCCATGTCTGTACTACCATGTTGAAGGGTAGATACCTTGACCACATTGTCGGGGGGTTCCATTTCCATACTACCATGTTGAGGGGTAGATACCTTGACCACCTTGTTGGGGGGTTCCATGCCCATATTACCATATTGAGGGGTACATACCTCGACCACCAAATCGAGGGGGTGACATGCCATAGATTACAAGAAGTAGTTACTTGGTTTATGATTATGGTCTTTTTCCACTCATGTAATCTATCTTTGCAAGTTATATGATTTACAAGCATGTTTTTCCTCAAGCATTGATCATGCATGCCACATTGATATTACACCTATCCATTGCTTCTGACTATGTATTTTAACTACGTGGCTTATATCTTGTTTTATTGCATCCTACATACTTAGTACATTCAAAAATATAAATGCATACACTATGCCTATATGATGTTACCATGTAGAAATCGGAGAACCTCTCAATCATCCTCTACATGGCTAGATCATTACTTTGGAAGATAAACTGGGTGAGTCCCCAAGTCTGGGGACACTAGCTATGTTATTCTTACTATTGATGTCTTTTTATGTTAAACACTTGATACTATAAGGGTGATCCTCGAAAGTGTATTGGCCCCCGCTCCAATCTACGTTAGAGGTGTTGTTGGAATAATTGATAAATTTATGCTTTGAGCTTTGAATCTTTTATGCCTTATAAATATCAGGACTTCCCTTGGTCTATTTGCCTTTATTTATATATCTTGTTGTTGTTATTTTGCTTTCGGGACCAAGGATGTGTGATTGATATACTAAGAGGCTTGTTTGGGGTTTCTTTAGTTCCTTATTCATCATATCACATCTAGGCCCTAGGCTTGGATCGTGATAGCGCAGCACAGTGCAATGTTGCCCTCGTGTCTGGTCCGCGTCGCGCCTAGTGCGTTGACTAGTGTAATTTTCCCCCTATTTTTCTTGTTTCGTACAAGGGCATTTGGATAATAACCTAATGCCCATTTAAATGTTAAAACCCTCATCCTTACCCATCTTCAACTCAAGAACCTTCATAAACCCTCTCAAAATCCGCATAATTCCTCATCAAATCCCCCATTAAATTTCAACAATCTCAAGAGCATACTTTGGATTTCAAGAACCCGACGCAAGCTTGCAGTCTCCTTCAAGTTTACTTAAACAAATTCTATGTTTTAGGTATGTGGGTCTTCATCCATGTGTCCTAAAATGAACTCAAAACGTGCCTGAAAATGTGCCTCAAAAATACTTATAATCGTAATTTTCATATATCTCAAAATCTGTGTGTGATATTGAAAATCTAACTTAAAATTCTTGTTTAGGGTGCAAAATTGAGTGACAAATGGGTATAACCCAAATTTTATAGGACACATAACAAAAAATGAATTTTGCCAATTTTGCAATTTTAGTAGCAGACCGTGACTACTCGCGACACTGATCTATCGCGGAGCAGTGGATTTTGTTGCTAGTTTTTCTAACCTCGTTCCAAGGCTTTGGGGTCTTGGTACTAAGCCTTTCCATATGTAAAAACACTTATACTTTGCTATATTTCAATACCATAGCATAAAATATATTCCCCAACATACTCTCAAACACTTAGACAAATATTTCACTCAAAATTCAAGTGCGAAATCTCATTAAGGATCTAAGGATTTCACTCACGCTTCAAGTTCTCATGTCAATCTTCATTAAGGAATTCTCCAAAGCTAAGGTATATGGGTTTCAACCATTTGGTCCTTCCACCCCTGGTGCCCAAGATCCTTTTTTACATAAATTGTATATTTTTAAGTTGATTTACTTATAAGTCTTACTTATAGTGAATTTGACTATTAACTTTGTTGGGGTTTCATAAAAGTTTGACTATTTAAGCATGTTTTGAGCTATGAATATAGATCTTTCACGAGATTTGATGAAGGGTTTTTATGTTTATTGCATGAGGGTATTACAAAGTATTGGCGGGTGTTTTCACATTAATTTTTCTTGCATGATTTTACTCTTGAATTGTATGATTTTGTACTAGCATTGCACACTCGCCAAGTGTTTGATAAAATGACTTTTTAAGGATTCTTAAAGTTTGGATGATCTATTGGTTGATTTATGATTCAAGGGACTTCGTGATTATTTTGGGCTTTCTAAAGATGTGTAATACTCATGAAAATGTTGATGATGTTATAGGTCCAGATTAAGCTCCTTTTTTCAAAGATTATACCTCTTATGAGCCTTTGATGTTGATGTTAATGAATAGTAATATTAATGATGACCCATATTTATGTTTGAAGTTAAGAGCACCAGTTGAGGTCAATGATGTTTAGAGCTACTCGTGCCATATCTCTATGTTTATGGCAAGTTATTAAAGTATGATTATCTTATATATTTCGTGGGATTAGACTTAGCACCGAGTGGACTAGAGGTGAGTACCCAAGTCCTAGAACTACATACCACCATAGGTGAAGTGATTAGAGGTGAGTCCCCAAATCTCCAAAAGTCAAGTACCCAAGTCCGGCCTTAAGGCGAGTACCCGAGTTTAGGAACTAGAGCGAGTACCTAGTTCAGATAAGGCTTAGTGGATCCACTTAGGCATTAGGAGGTTTACCTTGGCAAGTAACTTTATCCTCTCTTTCGGTGTAGGGTAGACATTGGGATTCCAAGTTGTAGCTCACTTAATCTTGTGTTATATCGGTTGAGGTTTCTTCATACACTTATATATTATATTATATGTAAGATTAATAATTTTTGCAAAGCATGATTCACTTAAGCATTGATCATACATGCCACATTGTTATTACGCTATCTATTGCTTATCATTATGCATTTTGATTATGGTGTCTATCTCATATTGCATTGCTACCTACATACTTAGTACATTCAAATGTACTAATGCATACTTTATTCCTTTGATATTACCATGTAGGAATCAGAGATCCTATTGATTCTCCTCTACGTGGCTAGATGGATTATTCAAGTTTGCTTTTGGTGAGTCCTCATGTTCGGGGACAATATCTATCTTCTTTCATGCTTATGTTTAGACTACATCTTGTATATTTGGGTTACCTATTGTCATTATTATAAGGGTTAGCCACATTTCTTTTCTTGGCCCCAGCTAAGTTCTATGTTTAGAGGTGTATGTTGGACAAGTATGTAATGATGCTATAAACTTTGACTCCCTTTGATGCTTTATGAAATGAAAGACGTCCCTTAGCCTTGTTTTCCCTTTTTACTATCTCTTATTGTTGTTTTATTACTTTCACGACTAAGGATGTGTAATGGTATATTAAGAGGATTGATTGGTGTCCCTTCAGGGTTCCCCATTTGCTGTGTCACATTTAGGCCCTAGTTTGGGTTGTGACAGGTTCTTTCACCTATGGAGCCCAATCTTTTCTTTTCTAAAACATTTCATGATTTCAAATGGTATTCTTCATAGGTATATTATATTATGCATTATGAACATGGTTTATGATTGATTTTATCAAACATGGGGTATTATGTATGAATTTCTATTGAAAGCTTATTCCATGAGTTGAATCTATGCATGATATGGACTGTGAAAACGATGCCAGATTGTGAACTTCTGATGGATTTCATGATACCCAAAAATAGAGATTTTACTACTATGTTGGTATATTGAATTATATGACTTTAAAATGATTTAATTTCACTCTTTTATATCTTATACTATCTAATTGCATGATTTTGAGCATGTGTTCATGTAACCACCATTTTTACTAAACTACATGACAAAGATTCTTAAGTTGATGATGAGTTATAGCATGATTTGTAAGTCAAGTGTTTTATGATAATTTATGGTCTCCCACGTATGTATTAAACTCATGAAAGGTTTCAATGATTTACAAGTGACAAGTTGAACCTTATTCTATAATTCTACCCTTTCGTGAGCAAAGTATATCTGTTTGACGGGTCAAGCATAATTACTATTTTACCCTTATGTTCAAGCTAAGTTCACTAGTAGGGGTCAAGCATGTTACAATCTCTACCCTCATGTGAAATGCAATACCTACTAGAAGGGGTCAAGTTTATGTATTATTTTCTACCCTCTAATATAAGGTGTATGCCCATGTAGGGGTCAAGTATGTCAATGAGCTACTCATGCCATGTTATCATGTCTTTTATAAATTATTATGTTATGATTAAACCTATGATTATTTCAAGTATTCTGTGGGATTGAACTTAGCACCGATTGAGACTTAAGGTGGGAGCTCAACTCTAGGTGTCCTTATATAAAGTCTTAGTGTCTAAATTATGTGCCACCATATGATTATGTTATTTTTCCTAAAAGGTCTAACTAGTGGATTCATCTAGGTCAACATACCCACAAAGTGAGGTCCTGTATGGTTTACCTTTGCAAGTAGACAACCACTTTCTCTGGTGGGGTGTTAGTTAAGGTCTCCTCCCACATAAGTATACTATATTATGCAAATTGGATATTTACATGTATGTTTTAATACAAGCATTGATTATACATGTCATATTTGAATTTATATATATGGATTATGATTATGCATCTTGATTATTATGGCTTATATCTTTGTTGCATTGCACTCCTCATACTTAATACATTCCAAGTACTCACACATACTCTATGCTTATATGATATCACTATGTAGGGACCGGAGCACCTATTAACCATCATCCTCTACGTGGCTAGTTGATTTGCTTGAAGTTAACTTTTAGTGGGTCCTCATACTCAAAAACAATATCTATTTTCTTTCATCCTTATGTTAAGACTTTATCTTATATTTTTTATAATTATCTAAGAGGGTGAGCCCAGGAGATGTCTTAGCCCCCGCTCCATTCTATGTAGAGGTGTCGTTGGATATTATAGTTGTCTATTTTTAAGCTTCACTCTTCTTATGATATTATTAATATGAAAAACTTCCCTTAGTCTTGTTTTCCTTTCTGCTATTATCACATTGAATCTTGTTTACATTGCTTCCGCAATCAAGGATGTGTTTATGATATGCTAAGAGGCTTGTCTGGAACCCCTTTGAGTTCTCATTTACCATGTCACGTCTAGGCCCTAGTATTGGATCATGACACATCACTTAATTGTATTTAAATAATACACTTGTAATGATGTTAAAGTGTCTACTTGGAACAAGCCATAGTTAAAGTATTGAAATAAAAATTTGTGTCCAGTTTAAGGGCCCCTATATGTGTTTGGCCTAAAAGCACACACTCAAGAGTTCACTAGAAGAGAAGTATACACATTACATCATAGATATTATGTTACATTGTGTCATTATTTTATTTAAAAATTTAAGTAGTTAAAAAGATAGTTTCAGTATTTAATTATATTCTCAATATAGTATAGTCAAATGATAATTCTTTCATTCATATTAATTTCTTTATTCATATTTGATCTGAGACATTTATTATACTTTTATTATTTCACTTTTAATTGTTATAAGTTATTTTACTTCATTGAAAGGGATTTGAAGATGATTTTAGTACTTAATATTAAAGATACAATACATATAAAATAATAAATTATATCTGTTATTATTTGAAGTTGAATAAGTTAAAAAAGGAAAATTTACTTTTAATATAATATAGACAAATAAATGTGAATGAAGGAAAAAGTAATCTCTCTATACCAATTTACATATAAAATAAATCTTCAATTTGTGATTGCAGAATTTTATCACAGTAAATAAACTTTCAATTTTGTCAATTTAAATTTGCATCCTATTTATTGCACTGTATAAATTTGAATATCTATACTATTAGAGAATATTAATGTTAGTATAGCATACAAACTTAAATATGTAAAATACAAAACAAAAGTATTTTAAATTACATCATTAAAATACTAAATTTTTGAAGTGCTTTCCAAAGCCCCAAAGTTACACAAAAATACTAATTTCAAAGTATCATTCAAGAAGAATATTTTTAAAAAATTATATAAATCCTATAAATAATTTTTAATTAGTGTTTGATTCCTCAAGATTGTTAATTTCATTTAAAAATCTTTTTAGTCCGATTGATGACTAATTATGTCATGACCTAATTCTGGTCATGATGGTACCTACTAGGTCTCACCTACAGGCAAGTCAATTCCCCACCCAAGGGCACCTGTCCTAGCTCTCTATTCTAAACCAAATTGATATAACAATAATATATACGCCGAAGCCTACACAGAATCTGGAAGTCAACTGTACAGAGCTACGATAGGCACAAGGACATACTGTATACATATATAAGTAATCATAATAATATAAAAAACCAGGAGCGCATCTACAAATACCAAACTCTGTTGTATAAGGCCAATATATGGATGCAAAAGATGACCATCAAGAGGAAAGAGACTGCGAAAAGCCCAGAGATACTAGTGCTCACCAAACATCTCTAAGCACTACCAAAGTTCCTAACTCAGCTATCATGGACCGTACCTAGACTTGCACCATGGGAAGATATCGAAGTAGGGGTGAGTACAAGATAAGTCACCCAGTAGGCATCATCGGACGATCAAGTGAAATAGTAAACATATATAAAGCCCAAATATAAAGAGAACTACAGCACTATAGTAAAACGAACTCAGATCAAGGCATAGGTATGTATGGAAACTCTTAAACCACCATTGAGCCAACCAAGGAGATGAATAATGATAACTAAACTAACCTAAGTGATAGACATCAATGCCACTGACGAACACTGTGTAGGCTCATACCACAATGGCCCCCAATTGTGGCATAGTGTTGTACGCCAGTGCAACGCCCTAGTATCTATGCTTCTAAACAAAATGGGCCCTCATAAACCTAGAATGTACACCAGCACATAATAATAATGCCTACAACAATTCACAGAATCCCATAGAACCATCACAGAGCCCAACTCTTCAGATCATCAGAACAAGGATTAGTTGTACATGGGTGTAAGGCCCTAGTGTCTAAGCCTTAACGCCCTTTGACCACCCACAAGCCTAGGATGTACACCCATGCACAATCAGGGGTGCGAATAGATGAGTTGATCCATGGGTAAGTAATCACGGGGCATAATGAAATGATCCCAAAAAGTTCCCAAAAATGTGCCTCGGAAATGCCAATAATCATAATTTCCATACATCTCAAAATTCGTGCATGTTATCAAAAAAAATCTGAGTGGGGAATGGGTATTACAGTGACCAAGAGTGCCCTCGGCTCAATGCTCCAGGGGCGCGAAGAGATGTAATTTTTGGCCATTTTTCTTGTTTCGGTCCAAGCCCTTTGGATCTTCAAACTAAGTATTCCCATGCATAAAAACATCTATACTTAGTAATTTTCAATCTCATAACATTCAAGACAATCCCCGAAACCCTCTCTAACACTTAGCCAAATATTTCGCCCAAATTCAAGTGTCCCAAACTAATTCCGGATATCAAAAAATTAAGTCAAGCTTCAAGCACTCATTCAAATCTAAGTCAAGCTTCTTCATATTGTTAAGGACCATCGTGTGTATCCTACATCAAGCCAACTTCAAAGGAATTTTTGTTGGCTACTTTTTGCATGAGTATCGGTAGGAGTGTCAACTTTAAAGCAGCATATCTCTTAGTAGACAAAGAACTGGGTGGCCGATGACCTACCAAATTAAAGCACTTTGAGTTATCTTTCCAACACTCTTTGTTTCACCATTTTTAGAGTTCAGATGAAGAAGTTATGCTTCTTTTCATAGAACTTGTCTTTGCAGGGGTACATATGGGTTTTTGCCAAATTCTATTTCATTAATGGCATTTCATAAATTTAGTTATTTCTATTGGTCTTTTGGGAATTTCTGTGCTATCTTAACACTTTTTAAAGACCTTAACTTTACTCCTAGAGATCAAATTCACTCTTCCCAATTGGAATACTATCAAATTCTCCCAACAGCCTATACCAAACCCCAATAAGAATTCCAAGAAATTTAAGAACAAGTTGTGGATTTCAAGACCCGATTTCAAGCTTCAATTTTTTCTCAGCTCAATTTCATGAAATTGAAGGTCTAATATATATGAGTTTTATTCATGGGTTCCTTTCATCCATGAAGCCCAATCTACCTTTTCATGAAAATTGAATGATTTTAAGTTGTATTTCTCATGGGTATCTATTATTATGAAATATGAGCATAAAATATGTTAGAGTTTTGTCAAATATTGTTGATTATGCATAAATATCTATTTTGAGCTTATACTATGAAGTGATTTTTGTCTATAGGGACTATACATGATTCAAGCTATGAAATCTATTAACTCTTATTAAGTTTTGATATGATTTATAAGTTACTGATAATGGTGTTTTACCAAGATGTTGGTGGGAGGATTTACAAGATTTTAATATGTATTGATTTCACTATTTCATGATCTATACTCTTGCACTTTGCATGATTTGAACATGTCCTCATATATGCCCACCAAGTGTTTGATGAAATGCCAACAAGTCAAGTTACTTCATTATGAATATGGGCTATTAAGTATGTTATGAATTTATGAAATTATCTATGATTATGCAAGTATGAATCTAAGCCCTTTTTAAAAGATTATACCTCTTGTGAGCCTTTGGATGTTAAAGAAAGGGTAACGTTTGATGATGATCTATTCTTATATTTTGAAATTTGTCTCACCATTAGAGATCAAGGATGTTTAATAGATACTCATGTCATGATTATATGTTTCTTATAATGTCACGACCCAAAATTCAGGCATGATGGCACTTGTCTTATCCTACCAAGACAAGTCAGCCTACAACCCAACTATAACATTAAAAATATAGAATTATAAAATAAAATGAAAGTTCAATTACGAACAATAAGTCAAATTAATAAAAATCCCCCCAAAACTGGTTGTCACGTGCACAAGCTTCTTATGTATTGCAATGGATTTGAAAGAAATCACACGTGTCAAATGATATTGTCTATAGAATAGAACAAAATCATAAGTAGGAGTATGAAGTCAGCAGGGATGGCAAACAGCTAACTCTCACAATCTCTACACGAAGCCTCAGGCAAGGAAGAGTGGAGAATATCACGATAATCCGGGATTGCAACCTACAAAACTATTATAGCAAGGGGTTGAGTACTAAACACAGGGTACACGACAAGTGAACTAATAAACACAAAATTAAGTAGTATAGAATATCGGTACCCTAACACTCCAACCAAACCCCCCACAAATACAACCTAGGTCATAACCTTCACAATTACACCAACGAAAAATGCTATGATCAAAGCCTATGATAGTATAGTTCTCATCTATCCCACTTTCAAGTCATAGGGGAAAAGGCTATAATTTATCAAGTTCTCGCTAATTCCTCAAGTGTCATCAAAATCAATACCAAAATTAATCATGTAGAGACATAAACAAGTCAATGATATACTGAACAACCAATCTTAATAGCACTCCATATAATCATAACAAGCTAGAGCATTATGGGATGAAATGAATGTCGTGAGATGTAATGCAATACAATGCAATGTCAAATAGTATAATGGATGTTGTCGTACAATACACATCTACTGATCATAAAAATGCCTCAGTCAAAACCTATAGGGCCACACATGGACCATGTATTCATTGCAGTACGCGACACATACCTCGAATCATAGTATCTTCTGCAGTGCACAACACGTCCCTCAAACTATAGTAACCATCGCGGAGTGCGACACGACCCTCGAATCATAATATCTCCTCTTTAATCCGATCAAAATTGAGAGAGAAATCATTGGTTAAAGTTTGGGGAAAGTTTGCAATCTTCTCTTCTCTTTCTTGGA